>ML101641.1:0-37548 GCA_003697995.1 Taxidea taxus jeffersonii
ATTGTGAAAATGTCTATGCTACCTAAAGCTATCTACACATTTAATGCAATGCCTATCAAAATTCCATCCAATTTTTTCAAAGAAATGGAACAAATAATCCTAAAATTTATATGGAACCAGAAAAGACCTCGAATAGCCAAAGGAATATTGAAAAAGAAAACCAAAGTTGGTGGCATCACAATTCCCGACTTCAATCTCTACTACAAAGCTGTCATCATTAAGACAGTATGGTACTGGCACAAAAACAGACACATAGATCAATGGAACAGAATAGAGAGCCCAGAAATAGACCCTCAACTCTATGGTCAACTAATCTTCGACAAAGCAGGAAAGAATATCCAATGGAAAAAAGACAGCCTCTTCAACAAATGGTGTTGGGAAAATTGGACAGCCACATGCAGAAAAATGAAATTGGACCATTTCCTTACACCACACACGAAAATAGACTCAAAATGGATGAAGGACCTCAACGTGAGAAAGGAATCCATCAAAATCCTTGAGGAGAACACAGGCAGCAACCTCTTCGACCTCAGCCGCAGCAACTTCTTCCTAGGAACAACGCCAAAGGCAAGGGAAGCAAGGGAAAAAATGAACTATTGGGACTTCATCAAGATCAAAAGCTTTTGCACAGCAAAGGAAACAGTCAACAAAACCAAAAGACAACTGACAGAGTGGGAAAAGATATTTGCAAATGACATATCAGATAAAGGGCTAGTATCTAAAATCTACAAAGAGCTTAGCAAACTCAACACCCAAAGAACAAATAATCCAATCAAGAAATGGGCAGAGGACATGAACAGACATTTCTGCAAAGAAGACATCCAGATGGCCAACAGACACATGAAAAAGTGCTCCATATCACTGGGCATCAGGGAAATACAAATCAAAACCACAATGAGATACCACCTCACACCAGTCAGAATGGCTAAAATGAACAAGTCAGGAAATGACAGATGCTGGCGAGGATGTGGAGAAAGGGGAACCCTCCTACACTGTTGGTGGGAATGCAAGCTGGTGCAACCACTCTGGAAAACAGCATGGAGGTTCCTTAAAAAATTGAAAATAGAGCTACCTTATGATACCAGCAATACCAGCAATTGCACTACTGGGTATTTACCCTAAAGATACAAACGTAGTGATCCAAAGGGGCACGTGTACCCGAATGTTTATAGCAGCAATGTCCACAATAGCCAAGTTATGGAAAGAACCTAAATGTCCATCAACAGATGAATGGATAAAGAAGATGTGGTATATATATATGATGGAATACTATGCAGCCATCAAAAGAAATGAAATCCTACCATTTGCGATGACATGGATGGAACTAGAGCGTATTATGCTTAGCGAAATAAGTCAACTGAAGAAAGACAACTACCACATGATCTCCCTGATATGAGGAAGTGGAGATGCAACGGGGGTGGGAGTTAAGGTGGTAGGAAAAGTAAAAATGAAAGAAGATGGGATCGGGAGGGAGAAAAACCAAAAGAGACTCTTAATGTCATAAAACAAACTGAGGGGGGTGGGGGGAAGAAGGGTTGGGTGAGGGTGGTGGGGTTACATCATATGTTTAAATAAAGCTTAAATAAAGTAAAAAAAAAAAAAGAAAAAAAAAGAAATTAAAGGCATCCAAATTGGCAAAGAAGAAGTCAAACTATCACTCTTTGCAGATGATATGATACTATATGTGGAAAAACCAAAAGGCTCCACTCCAAAACTGCTAGAGCTTGTACAGGAATTCAGTAAAGTGTCAGGATATAAAATCAATGCACAGAAATCAGTTGCATTTCTTTACACCAACAACAAGACAGAAGAAAGAGAAATTAAGGAGTCAATCCCATTTACAATTATCATACTTTTTTCTAAATGTTCATTTTACTTATTTGCTACCCTACTTAGATTTGAAGCTCTTTTGAGAAAATAACTTCTATCTTTTTTATCTATTACCTGGTATAGTTCCTGGCACACACTTGTGTCCAGTACATTTTGTTTGAGTAAATAATTGAATAAAAAATGGATAATACGGTGCCTGGGTGGCTCAGTTGGTTAAGCCACTGCCTTCAGCTCAGGTCATGATCCCGGAGTCCTGGGATTGAGTCCCACATCAGGCTCCCAGCTCTCCAGGGAATTGCTTCTCCCTCTGACCTCTTCCCCTTTCATGCTCTCTCTCTCACTTTCTCTCTTAAATAAATAAATAAATAAAAATCTTTTTAAAAATGGATAACATCATATATTCCATAGGATGAAATCTCATAATGAGAGGAACACTAAGAATTATTTATTAAAAATAAATTGGGAAGACTGTTGTAAATCATACCAATGGCTTCAGAAAATCATGCCTACTCTTACTTGAATATATTTTGCATTCAGGCTACTTTACACAAAGTTCCTCTGACCTTTAAAATGAACATATACAATAGGCATCATTATCCTCTTCACAAATAAAGAAACCCTATATTAACAGAGTTAAATGACTTCTCTGAGATGATTCTGCAAGTAGGTGGTGGACCTAGGATTTCATGTGGACTTAGGATTTAAAGCCATATCTTTTGAGTATAAGCACTGTGCTTTTTCTACTTTGTCTTGCTCGTGCCTGGCGTGTATAAACAAGTTCACAGATAATTAACTATTATAATTCACAGTAAACTGAAATCACAATAAAATATAGTGAATATTCCTTTCTATCCTCAATCTTAAAAGGATGGATATAGAATATGTCTTTAGAAAAATATTCTCTACTTAGGGTGCTTGGGTGGCTCAGCTGGTTAAGCATCTGCCTTAGGCTTGAGTCATGATTCCAGGGTCCTGGGCTCGAGTCCCACATCAGGCTCCTTGCTCAGCGGGGAGTTTATTTCTCCTTGTCCTGCTCTCCCTGCTTGTGCTCTCTCTCTCTCTCTCACACTCTCTTCTCTCAAATAAATAAATAAAAATCATTTTTTAAAAAAGAATATTATCTGCTTAGAAATCTAGGTCGATGAGAAAATGCTATGTATATTTTTTTTCCCTAAATGAAAAACAAACCCATGGAGCACTGCACTCTAATTCTGAGGCATTATATTGGAGCCATGGAGAACTTTAATTCTTTAGGAGAATGCTTAGCAGAAGTTTTAACAGCTAAAAACATTATCTGATCAGTTCTTGATTTTTCTTACTGTGCAAATGTCATCTTCTAGAAGATACAAGAAGTGGTGATTGAAACCGTAAGTGACATGTGGGTTCAGATAAAAGGAGAGAAGAGTAGAAGTAATGGCATTGGGGGAAAGAGCATTACCAACTTCTTGGTCAAATGAGACAATGGTTATGTTCCTGACACAGATCGATTTCTAGTTTGGACATCTTTGAAAACTTTTATTGTTTGTTGCACGTCAGATTAATTACATTGACTCCAGTATCCCTCTCTTTCACTATTGTTATCTTGATCCACAGCGTACCTCATTATTATTATCAACAGTAATTAGGAAATAAAAAGGAAGTAAAGAGTGGTAGATACAATATTGACTTTTTTGACATTTGAAATCGAGATGATTAATTTATAATAATAAGTGTCTACTGAGTAAACACAGCTATGTGTCTGGAGTACTGAAGAAAGTTGATGTTGATGAAAGTTTCAGAGCCATATGTATAGAAGTGAGAGCAAAGCTTTAAAAGTAAAAGAGGTCTCTAAGGAAAGGAATATAGAGATAAGAGCAGCAGGCCAATGATTAAAGCTACTACCCAAGGAGCTGAGGGAAATATAAACATGTTTAAGAGGAGTCAAGGTGTTTGCTGAAATGGGAGTTATCAGGTTTGTATCAATTACTGCCCGTTTTTTAGGTTAAAAATTGAAGTGCTCTGTAAGGCAGTAGCCTACTCTGCAATGAAATCTCTTCTGGTATTATTTTAAATTTTAACAAATGTGCTTGGAAGCACAGAAACATTACAATAGACAAGAATGGGTAAAAGCAAATGCACATATATCCAATTAAAAAAATGTTTTTGTGGCCACTGATACCATCTTGGTCGAATATCTTATATTTGCTACTCAAAGGAGCTTTGTTGTCCTTTAGAGAAACTCATTTTCTGGCAGAAGTTTGAAAGCATTTCTGGTATTAAAAAAAAAAAAAAATCAATGAGAAAAAAACCAGAAGGATGAGTGGTAAACACTCATTTAAAAACCCATACACTCAACAGAATGCTTCTTTGCAACCTTTCAATGAGATAGGACTTCTTTAATTTGAACTGGAACAGCCTATGTTCTATATTCCTTAGCTTGGCTGACATAGAGGTCAGAGATTTACTGTGGGACAAGTTAGAATCGCTTACATATTATCCTAAATTTAGATGTGGCCTAGATTTTTTTTCTGAAGTGATGAGAGACATGACAATAAAACAAAACTTCTGCTTTTACCATTTTCTATTTGCAAAATAAATTGTGCATAAGGAAACCACTGAACTCATCAAGTTCTACCTCTTTAAGATGACTAAATCACATATCACTCAACCAGCCCTGAATTGCATTCTCAGTGACCTTGTGGCATTTCCTCAACAGCCTTTGCTAGCATGCACATAGCAATATAAACAAATAGAATACAATCATGTGAACTGTACTAGTGTTCAGTTTGAATCTCTGATGTCTTTTTTAGATGCTACCCTCTACTACCCTCCCAAGTGTGCATCCTGGTCAGTATTGTCACAGAAGAATATTGAATCAATTTAGTGTGTATTTATTGATCACTCTAAGGTGAAATGTACTCTGTTGCCAGAGGTGTGCCTACTTGCAAGAAAATTGTAGTTGAAGAGGCAAGATGTAATTCCGTGGAAACTTTAGTAGCAAATATTGAAACAACTCAACCAACAGTAGACTGTTTAGAAGAGGAAGAGATCACCCTAAAGCTGGAATGACTAATTAATTAAGAGATTATGTAACAGTGAATATTGGTCCATCAAAAGCTACTCAGGCTAAAGTCTTGATTCGTCCCAGGAGGATTGTCCTAGTAACTCTTCCACCTAAAAGAAAGAAAGCACTATTAGAAAAAGGTCTAGTGCTGGCTAAAATATGATGATATGTGGTAGGTAAAAAGTTTATTTTATTTTTTTAAAAGATTTTATTTATTTATTTAGTTGACAGAGAGAGATCACAAGTAAGCAGAGAGGCAGGGAGAGAGAGAGAGAGAGGAGGAAGCAGGCTCTCTGCTGAGCAGAGAGCCCGATGCGGGACTCGATCCCAGGACCCTGAGATCACGACCTGAGCCGAAGGCAGAGGCTTTAACCCACTGAGCTACCCCGGTGCCCCTGGTAGGGAAAAATTTTAGATAACATGGTAACGAAAGACTCACTAGAAGGTTCTCTTTTAGCAAAGAATGGAAGAAATAGAGACTTTATCCTTCCCCTCCTCCTCCAATGTTCTGATGAGGAGGAAGAACACTGGATGACAGTTACCATCATACTTGTATTACTTCTCCCAATCTATTCTATTTCTGAATTTTTTAGTTTGTGCTGAAAACCTTCAGAAAGAATATGGCCACATAAAGTCTCTTGTCTTCACAAAGAAAGAAATGTTTGCTACCAAACAGGATCATGGACATAATCAGAAAGGAGGTAGAGGATTATCAATAAACACTGCTGATTTAGACTAAGAGGGAAATGCTTTCATTTACTCATTCATTTACATATTTGTCACCTGTCATGTTCTAGGCATGGACAGATTCTGGTGACACGAGAAATACCACCCCATCTTCTAGGGTTTATAGTCCATGAAGATCAGTCTGCACATATGATAGAAACACACAGATGTAATCCAGATCTGCATAAGAAGCCTGTGGAGTCTTGGAGCACCTGGGTGGCTCAGTTGGTTGAACGACTGACTCTTGGTTTCAGCTCAACTCATGATCTCAGGGTTGTGAGATCGAGCCCTGCAATGCAGAGAGTCTGCTTGAGATTCTCTCTCTCCCTTTCCTTCTGCCTCTCCCCCTACTTGTGCACCAGTGTGTACACATACTCTCTCTCAAGTAAATCAATCTTTAAAAAAAAAAAAAAAAAGGTCTGTGGAGTCTTGTCATAACAAAATTGAGGTTAAGAAACTAAGTAAGAGGTGTGCCTCGGTGGCTCAGTTGGTTAAGCACCCAACTCTTAATTTTGGCTCAGGTTGGATAATGTCGGGCTCCACACTAGGCATGTAGCCTGCTTAAGACTCTCTCTCTCTCTCCTCTGCCTTTCCATCCCCTGCCTCATGCTCTCGCTCTTAGAAAGAGAAGAGAAAAGAAAGAAAGGGAGAAAAAGAAGATAAAGAAAGAAAGAGAGAAAGAAAGAAAGAAAGAAAGAAAGAAAGAAAGAAAGAAAGAAAGAAAGAAATGAAAAGAAAAAAGAAAGGAAGGAAGGAAGGAGAAAGAAACTAAGTTAGATGGAAAAGAGGGGAATCCTAGGGGAAGTGGATGATTTTGTGCTAAAGCAATGGTCTGACTCAGGAAGATCTCAGAATGTTAACAAAAGAAGATAGAATAGTAGCTATATACTGAAGAAGAGAAGGGTGATCAGCTGTGGGTATTCGGAGGAGGTGAGTAGTGAAGAGAAAGATCACAGAGGGCCCTGTGACTTAAAAGTTTTGGTCTTTATGTTTTAAGAAATGGAAAGGTGGAAAAAGTTGTTTTTTTTTAAAACAGGAGAATGAAATGCATTTCATTTATTTATTATCTATTTATTTTTAAAGTTTTTATTTATTTTTTGAGAGAGAGTGAGAGAGAGAAAGCATGGGATGGGGGATGGTCAGAGGGAGAAGCAAACTCCACACTGAGCAGGGAGCCCAATGTGGGACTTGATTCCGGAACTCCAGGATCCTGACCTGAGCTGAAGGCAATCAACTGATTAAGCCACCCAGGTGCTCTGAAATGCATTTTAGAATGCAATTTGGGAATTTCTAAAATGAATTTCATTTATACTCTCTGATTTGCACTTTTGAAGTTTCACTTTGGTAGCTGAATTGAAGATGTTCTAGAGTGAGGCAAGAGTGGATGTTGGGACATGGGTTAGGAGCCTGGGATGTGGTTAGTTTAGACCAGTTCATAACCATGAAAATGGGCAAAAAGAACAGGACTTTGTGTTTGGTTGGATGTAGGCAGTAAGAGATAGGGCTACGCCAGCAGTGAACTTTCAGTTAATACTCTCAACCATTGCAGTGATTGAGAAGGCTGTGGTGATATGGGGTTCACCAAGATTAAAGCAAGTTTGGAAGA
The DNA here is from genome assembly GCA_003697995.1 of Taxidea taxus jeffersonii. Classification (NCBI taxonomy): domain Eukaryota; kingdom Metazoa; phylum Chordata; class Mammalia; order Carnivora; family Mustelidae; genus Taxidea; species Taxidea taxus. The sequence goes on from ML101641.1 coordinate 7,206, forward strand.
CTCTAGGGGACAGGCAGAGAAGCTAAAGATGCTGAATGGGGATCATGGTATGATCTGGGCATAAAAAAATATAGTTTATGAATGCAAATTCCATTATTGCTAGCCCTCATCTCCGGTTTTTTCTACACAGCACCAGAATGATCCTTCTGAAATATAAGTGGAACATTTTCCTGCCTGCTAAAATCCCTGCGGTGGATTCCCATCTTCCTACAAGTACTCTCTTGTAACCTGCACCTTCCATCCTCATTTCTAGCCTATGCAATCTCTGCTCCAATCTCTTCTCACTCCCCACCTTGCTTACTTTCCTCTATCCCAGGGGTCTCCTGATTTGTCTGTGATTAATGCCAGGTAATTCCTATCTCTGCCTGGAAAGGTGACCCTCCAGATAATCTCATGGATTACTCCATTACTTTATTAATGTCCCCACTTAAATCTCATCTTATCAGGGCCTCATTAACAAACTTATCTAAAAAAAACACTCATTTTCTCTATCTCTACTCTGGTTTATTTTCCTTCTCAGCTACAACTTGATTAATTATATAGTTATAGGTTTATTAAGAATATGAGTTCCTTGAGAATAGGGACTTTATTTCCTTCCCTCATGTAACTCCACTGCACAGAATATAGTACAGTATGCACTTTAATTCATACAGGTCAGTTGACTATAGATTTTCTTCAGCACTTCTGCTCACGATTTTCCTCTTCCCTTATACCTCTGCCCTTTTAAAATACTAGTGGAAACCCTTTTTTTAAAGATTTTATTTATTTATTTTACAGACAGAGATAGAGATCACAAGTAGGCAGAGAGGCAGGCTGAGAGAGAGACGGGGAATTCCCAGTGAGCAGAGAGCCCGATGCGGGGCTTGATCCAGGACCCTGGGATCATGACCTGAACTGAAGGCAGAGGCTTAACTCCCTGAGCCACCCAGGCGCCCCTAGTGGAAACTCTTTTAAGAAATCTCTCCTAGGGGCACCTGGGTGGCTCAGTGGGTTAAAGCCTCTGCCTTCGGCTCAGGTCATGATCCCAGGGTCCTGGGATCGAGCCCCACATCGGGCTACCTGCTCGGCAGGGAGCCTGCTTCCCCTTCTCTCTCTCTGCCTGCCTCTCTGCCTACTTGTAATCTCTGTCTGTCAAATAAATAAATAAAAATTAAAAAAAAAAAAAGAAATCTCTCCTAATTCAGCTTTCTATTTTAACCAGTGTCATTTGTTCCCACTAGAGAGTCTGATGTTCAGAGAATATAAAAAACTCACAGATCTTGAACTACTTACTAGCCTTCTTATTTACTTCTACCAGTAAATCAATGGCATAGGTTCCCAGTCTGTTCTACCAGTTGGACTTGTCAGTGTCATTACATGAAGTAATTTATTATTATGTAAATCAATGTGTGAGTATGAAAGGGAAAAATGTTGTTTCTGAGAAACTAATTTGAATAATATGGAAAGACTTGATAAATGGGATTTATGTTTAAAAACATTGCTATTGGCTGTCAACTTTAAAAGATTCAGGGAAAAACTGTCATAAATATACAGATTTATTCACTTAGTGTGTATGGGTAGTTGTATTTTAAATATGTTCAAACTGAAAATCTTAGATGCCATATGGGTGTGGTTTTCACCGAAAGAACGATGTAGAATTTCAGTTAGTGAAAAAGAAAAAAGTCTTGGTTAGGCATCAAAAAATTAATTGGTAAATGTACATTTATATGTTTCAGATTAAAGTAAAATGGTCAGGAAATTTATGCATGTTTTTAACTTTCCAATATAAGTATTTTTCCATTAATTAACTCTGCTTAATGTATTAAGTAAATCGGTTTCTCCTTAACCTAACCTCATAGGATTTCCATATTCTAGTCTTCCCTCTTTCATCTCAGCACAGATTAAAATAATGTTTCCTTTTGTGTATAAACTGATCTTCCTTCTATGTCAAAAAAAATTGTAAAGCTACCAGGCACTCAGAGGGAAAAGTGTGATTAATTACCAGTTATGGACAGGGAAGAGAGAATTGTAATCCCAATAATCCCAATGCTATACTCTTGCTGTTCTTGACCTAAACACTCCTGCTTCCCCTGGGAGCCTGGTGCCATGCTTCCTTTATAGCAGCACACAGGGCTTCCTCACCCTGTCCTGCAATGTCTTGTACCTATCATTATCCCACCCCCATTTCCTGTCATTCCTACCTTTCATTTGTGTTTCCAAATCTCACCTGCTCTTTGGGGGTGGACTTAAGAGTGGCTGTTAAGGGCACATAAAATTCACCAAGGTCAAATGAACATGAAGCTGAAGAGAAAGAAGGAAAAAAAAGGGCAAGGACATTAAAGAATTAGGAAATGCAAAAATGTATGCTGTAAAGGCAAATAAACATGCTACATGTAGATTACAGATTTGGCTCTGATAGAGTAAAACTGAAGAAAATCCGGAAAATAAAAAAGTTAATTTCTCAAAAAAGCAAAATTATTCCTAAGTATCAAACACCCATTGTCAGTATCATCCCATCTACCTAGCTTGGCTTCTCTAGAAGTGAAGTAGCTTCCATACCTGCTTTCCTTCCTCTGAAATCCTGTAGTATTTCCTCTGTATAATTCTGTTGAGCAATTTACCCATGTTTTATATTCTTCAATTAATTATATATTTTTTTATCTTCTTAAAAGAGAGGAATACAGTTGACCCTCAAACAACATGGGGATTAGGGGTGCTGATTCCCCACTATGCAGTTGAAAATCCACATGTAATTTTTGACTCCCCCAAACTTAACTAATAGCCTACTATTGACATAAATAGTAGATTAACACATATTTTGTATGTTATGTGTATTATATACTGTATTCTTATAACAAAGTAATCTGAAGAAAATGTTATTAAGAAGGGACGCCTGGGTGGCTCAGTTGGTTAAGCAGCTGCCTTCGGCTCAGGTCATGATCCCAGCGTCCTGGGATCGAGTCCCACATCGGGCTCCTTGCTTGGCAGGGAGCCTGTTTCTCCCTCTGCCTCTGCCTGCCACTCTGTCTGCCTGTGCTTGCTCTCACCCTCTCTCTAACAAATAAATAAAATCTTAAAATGTTTAAAAAAAAAAAGAAAACCATAAGGCAGAGAAAATGCATTTGTAGTACTATGTTTATTGAAAAAATCCATGGATAAGTGGACATGTGCAGTTAGGGGTCAGCCATAATTCTTTTTTTTTTTTATTTCTTTCAGAAGAGTCTTTTTTTTTTTTAATTAACATATAATGTATTATTTGCCCCAGGGGTACAGGTCTGTGATTCATCAGTCTTACAAAATTCACAGCACTCACCATAGCACATACCTTCCTCAATGTTCAGCACCCAGCCACCCTATCCCTCCCTTCCCCCAAGCAGCTTGTTTCCTGAGATTAAGAGTCTATTATGGTTTGTCTCCCTCCCCGGTCCCATCTTGTTTCATTTTTCCCTCCCTTCCCCCCATGAGCCCTTACCCTGCTTTTCAAATTCCTCATATCAGAGAGATCATATGATAGTTGTCTTTCTCTGACTGACCTATTTCACTTTGCATAATACCCTCTAGTTCCATCCACGTTGTTGCAAATGGCAAGATTTCACTTTTTTGATGGCTGCATAGTATACCTGTGTGTGTGTGTGTGTGTGTGTGTGTGTGTGTGTGTGTGTTTACAGACACCACACCTTCTTTATCCATTCATTTGTTGATGGACATCTAGGCTCTTTCCATAGTCAACCATAGTTCTTTATAATGTAGTCCCCACCTATGTTAGCTTGAAAGGGCTTCCATAGCCCAGAATAACAAACTGTGTGTCTTAGCACAACAGAAACAACGTTTGGACCTCTGAAGTTGCTAGGGACGGATCTGTTTTGGGTTTCTCTCCTAGCTTCTGGTAGTTTCTTGGCTGTGGTAGCTTCTGGCTGTTCCTAGCTTTGGTAGTTTCTTGGTACATAACTCCCATCTGTATAAGGCATTTTCCCTATGTACATATGTGTCTGTGTCCAAATTTCCCCCATTTTATAAAGACACCAGGTATATTGGATTAGAGGTCCACTCCAGCATGACCTCATCTTCATTGAATTACAATTAATTACAGTTGCAGTAACTTATTTGCAAATAAGGTTAATTGTGAGTTACTGAGGTAAGCTTTAGGTGGACATAATTTAATCTATAATGCTGCCTAACACAGAACTGTGAATATAATAGAAAAGTATATTCATAAGAGAAGTATTAAGAGGGAAATAATATGTGAATAAGTAAAAGTATGAATGCTACTTCTTCATTTTCCCATTTCTTTGCTAGTCCTATGTCTTATCCTTTGAAAGACCAGATTTGCTTTGCCAGCAGTAATGAGTTTAATAAGCCAGGGCCGCAAATACACAAATGGATAGATATAAATATTTAAGAACCTTACAAAGTTGTTTTTTTATTTCTCAAATTTGACTATATCTTTCAGTGGAACAAATTCCTTTCATTTTTTTTGTGCCAAGCACAAACTTTACTCTATAGAAGACTAGTTCTTACCTAAATATTAAAAAGGATTACAATTTTGGTTCAAGACTATACAATAATAGACACAATGTATTTGGAGACTCCTTCTTCCTGACATTGAAAAATGCAATATCAAATTACTCTTAAACCATTATTTCCATAATAAGGAAACAGATATATCTGTGTGGAAATGACAATCTGAATGACATGCTGAACTGCTTAAGTGCTCAGGCAGGCATAAACAAATTGAAGTGAAAGTCTGAGCAATTATTCATTGAACATAGAGCTTATCATATAGCCAGTTTAGATATATTAAGTGAATAAAAACATCCAGTTACACAGGCACATATTAATCCACTGGTAGTCATAAAACTCTACTTTTGCTTTATAAGCCATAATGAGTCAATCAGCTTATTATGGCTTTCAGTTTTTTTATTTTTATTTTTTCTCTTTCTAAGGGCACTTCCTTTTTAATAGTGAAACAGTTCTTACAGTGAAGTATGCATTAGCAACGCTTACATCTTCTCTTTGAAATAACGGGCGATTCATCATCAGGACAGGTGTGGGGTTTTGGTTTTTTTGTTTGTTTATTTGTTTTTTTACAAATGACTCATTTATCTCAGCATGCAGTCTAATCATAAAAAATGTCAATGACGTAATATATCAGTGATGGCTAAAAAGACATGCACACAATTTATACATACTTTCTTGCCAAATTTTAAAATATTAAAGGAAGGCAATGATTTTCTTCATCTGTTATGAAGAAAACAGTTAATTTTAGGAAAATAAGTTGTAGCAAATAATTTTATCCTCACAGAACTGAGTTTGGGGAGCCAATAATACAAAGAGGAGACTGCCATAATTAATGACATTTTTTTAATTGATGTGGTTATGGTGTCTCTCAGTTGACAATTAGTTTCAGTTTATTTTGTTTTTTAAGTTTTCCCTGATCTTCACAGCAGTGGTATCATTGTATTTCTCCCCCTTTCTCTTTATTTTTATTAACAGCATCACCATTTTCTTAATTAATCAATACCAAATCTTGAGCTACCTTCATCCATTCAACAAATAAATACCCAGGGATTGCAAACAGGATCTTGCTCTAGCATCTGAGGACACAAAGGTAAGAAAAGACAACCTGAAAACAGAAAATAAATCAGACACTACTTCGCTCTCACGAAATGGGAAAAATTGAAAAAGTATAAAAATACCAGGTTTTGTGGAAGATGTGTATTAACAGGAATTATTATATATCACTGGGGGAGTATAACTTGACATAACAATTTTGGAAGACCTTTTGACTTTGTCTAGTAATGCTGAAGATGCACATAACGTATGCTAAGCAATTCAACTTCTAGGCATATACTCTAAAGAAACTCATGCATGTGCACACCAGGACATACAAGCATGTATGTAGCCATAGTAGCAGTAATCCAGGTGTGTGGTGTCTATCCTGGCCTTCTAAAAGTGGATATCCAATGAAATGCTAGTGAGAGGTGAATATTTAGATGTTGTCATTATTGTTATTATTTCTTATGTATGTTATATGATTCTTTCTTAGGAATTTAGTTTTTAAAAGTAAAAGAGAGGGTGCTTGGCTGGTTAAGCGACTGCCTTCCGCTCAGGTCATGATCCCAGGGTCCTGGCACCACATTGCACTCCTTGCTCAGCGGGAGCCTGCTTCCCCTCCCTCTGCTGCTCCCCCTGCTTGTACTCTCTCTCTCTCTCTCTCTCTGTCAAATAAATAAATAAAGGTAAAAGGGATAGGTACCTCTGGGTGGCTCAGTCAGCTAAGCATCTGCCTTCAGCTCAGGTCATGATCCCAGGGTCCTGGGGATCAAGCCCCATATTCAGCTCCCTGCTCAGCATGGAGTCTGCCTCTCTCTCTCTCACCCTCCCCCTGCTCATGTTTCCTCTCTCTCTTACAAATAAGAAATAAAATCTTTTTTTAAAAAAGTAAAGGGGAGAAAGAAGCATTGATAATCATAAAAATAGGATACTCATAAAAATAAAATGAGAACAATATAAGCTAATAGTAAACAGAAATGATAAGGAATCCATGATGATTAAGAAAGCAGAGCAATACAAACTAACAGTAATAAAGAATCCATAAAAAATCATAGAAATAAAAATAAAGCTATTGATGTAGAAAGTAATTAAGAAAACTCTATACTTGGACAGTCAGGAGAATTAGCCAATGGGAATATAGTACTGAAGAAATCAGCCAGAACAGGTTTCAGAAGGCTTCTCTTGGTAAAACACACACCAAACCCATTATACTATCCTGCACTGAATTTATATGTTGCCTGGTAACTTTGAAATTTAAAAGAAGCTTCCAGAACTCTAATTTCTATTTTAAGACTAACTCTCTCTGATTCTGCCTTCAGCTGAGTGTAAGGCTAAAGACCTTTGCCATCAAGTGTGTGTTCTGACACTGGCTTAGACATTAAGTTTGCTATGTGAATTTGTATAACTTTGCTTATTTTTTTCTGTAGTGTGTTGTGTAAAATGAGGAAAATAATAGTGCCTTCCTAGTATTTTGTTAAGATTAATTGAGGTAACATACGTAAAATGCTTAAAGTAATATCTGAAGCATCAAGTTTTTCCTCCCTTTTTTAAAAAATTTGTTTCATTTTGGATATTTTCCATTGCTAATGACTCATGTGACCATCTTTTCTTCTGCAGTGTGTTATCTGCTAATAATCTCACCCAGTGAAATTTTCACTTCAGACATTATAGTTTTCATCTCTAGAAGCTTAGTATTGGTCTTCTTTTTTATCTTCCATGTTTCTACATAATATAAGTCATCTTTCCTCTCCTTTTTTGAACATGTGGAACATAGTATAAAACTGTGTCAATGCCCATGTCTACTCATGTTATCTCTGTCATTTCTGGGTGTGCTTCCGGTAATTGATTTTTCTCTTCATTTTAAATTGTATTTTTCTGCTTCTTTTCAGGCCTGGTAACATGTGATTAAATTCTAATTACTGGCTCTAGAAATGTTGTATTTCTATAAATATTCTTAAGCTGTGTTCTGGGATATAGTTGTGCTACCTAGGAGAGAGTTTTGTCCTTTCTAGGCTTGTTTTTCAGTTTTGTTAGCCTTTGGTCTAAGGCTAATTTTATTTCCTTCCTGAGGTGAGCCCATTCTGAATACTCTACATAATACCTTGCATTTCAAAATTTAACTCTCTGGTAAGTGGAAACGCAAACTCTTCCTGGCCCTATGAAAGCTTTTGGGGCTTGTTTCCTCTGCTCCTATCAAGTTCTTTCCCTGGCCTTGGGTAGTTTCCTCACATGCAAGTACTCATCTGTGCTCAGCTGAAGACTCTAGGGGGACTTTCTGAAAACTCTCTGAAACTCACTGTTTTTTTTTCCTCTCATGAAACACTATACTCTGCTATGGGAATTCTAACTATCCTGCCTTGCCTGGATCCTCAACCTAATCTCCTCAGCCCAGGAAGACTGTTAATACCTGAAAAAAGAGACGTTTCATATATTGTTTTCCAGTTTTTTACCTGTTTCATGTGGAATGGTAAATCTGGTCACCGTTCACCCTCTAGGCTAGTAGCAAAAGTCATGTAAGCCATTATTAATAATAACACTTTCCTCTGAATCTTAGCTAGCCCTTATTAGCATTATACATTGCACAAAGTGAACCTATATGTATGTATATGCATTTATTAGCAACACAGTTTACTTCAGAAAATAGGCATCATTTCCTTCACCGTGGTTTCCAGCCATCTATCTGCTGGAGTTTCATTTCCGGTTCACCCTCATAGTTCCAGAAAGATTCTCATTTAATCCCTTCACACTTGCAGTCAGCCCTCCTCCCTTCTTCTGACTCTTCTCTGAACATTTACCCCTGCGTAACAGTAAAAACAACGACACTGCTCTTCTAAATTTTTTGTAGGATGATTGTGACATTTTCTTTGCAGATTTTGTTTTGCAGCCTTTACTCAAGCTCTCTAAGCTTTACTTTTCTAAACAAAAGTAATTGCTTTCCTAAGTAAAATGATTGTGTCAGATGTTGAGATAGGAAAATACAGTGGTTAAGTACCGAAGTTTGGAAATTAGAGTGTTTGGTTTCAACTCTGACCTACTCTACCACTTGACCCTAAATAGTCAGGCTACCTCAGTGCCTCAGGTTTATCACCTGAAGATAATGATAATGATGCATCATCTCCAAAGAACTGTTTTGAAAACAGCACAAGATAATGTATTTTAAATGTATGGTACATAGAAACCACACAATACATGTTAAGTCATATGTATTATGAGTAATATGGAAGAAAACATCTCTAGGTTGCTATTTATTAAATCAATTTACATGTTAGGAAAACAGAGTTCACAAATGTTGAGTAACTTGCCTGGGACTTAAGAGTCTGAATGTAGAGGCATAATATTCCATAGTGTATATGGGCCACATCTTCCTTATCCATTTGTCTGTTGAAGGGCATCTTTGTTACAAGAGAACCAATTGTACTAGTTTAAATAGATCTAGCTCTCACTAGTTTTTGACAGCATTTTAAAATGTCATGGGGCACCTGGGTGGCTTAGTTAGTTAAGTGTCTGACTCTTGTTTTGGCTCAGGTCATGATCTCAGTGTCCTGAGATTGAGCCCCAAGTCCAGCTCTTAGCTCAGTGGGGAATCAGCTTGAGGATTTCTCTCTCCTTCTTCCTCTGCCCCTCCCCCTGCCCAAGCACACACACACACACTCTCTCTCTCTCTCTCTCAAAGAAATAAATAAGACCTTAAAGAAAAGTACTAATATTTCCAAATACACTAAGAAATGGAAGAATTCTTCAAACAAAATGATTGAATCACATTCTTAGTGAAGCTTTCTGTGAACTATTCTAATTACCACTAAATTCTCTTCGAACTCTTTATCAGTCAGGATCCAATCAGGAGCCAGAAATCACACAGTAATTTTGACATGGAAAGTTTAATATACGAAGAAATATGAACTACTTTTAGGGAATTAGCTACTCAGGGGATAAAAGGAAAACTCTAAAGAATATACTGCAACTAAGAAAGAATTCAAAGAATGAAACAAACTTGGAAAGGGGCACCTTCCCAAGGCTGGAGTTTTGTTGCTGTTCCAGAGAGTATTGTTGAAGTACAGTGGAGGCTGGAGAAATTCACTGCATTCCCCAGAACCAGACCTAGCCCACAGTCCGTGATCTGAGGCTGGTAGGCGAAGAGCTTCCTGATGATATCAGTGAAAGTCACTGGGAAGCTGATTGGACTCCCATAGAACTCACTAGAAGCTGCTGCCTGGGTGGGAGGGAATGCGAAGATGCTGCTGAACCCATCAGAAAGATGTGTAGGCACCCAGGAAACTCCTGGAAGTCACTTGAGGGGGCGGGGGGTGGCAGAGGGGGCTCTGATAATCTCAAGAAAGATGGAGTACTGTCCAGGAATCCAGATGCAGTCCCGAGGAACTGCAGGAAGGCTTCCCCAGAGATGCTGCTCCTGGGTTCTCTCCATGCCAGTCTAGTCCACAGGAGCTGCTATAATGAGCCCAGCAAAGGAACAGAATTCCCTTCCTCCTATAGTATCCCATAGCCTCTACTGACAAAGCTTAGTATTGGGTCAGCTGGCCAGGGAGAAACCTCAGTACGGCAAGCATGGCAATGAAGGGTATATTTAGAGGTGAGAGGTAATTGATAACTGGCACACTCCCCAAATTTCAAATAATATTCACCTCAAACTACTAATACTTTAGAATTCTGTTTTTGAATATCTGCTTATTGTGTTATAAGATCTTTCATGACTAGTTTTGATATGTTTGTTACAAAATGATCTATATCTAACAACTCCTCTTTCAAGATCAGTTTCTAATAAATTAAAAAACCCAGAATCGGGGTGCCTGGGTGGCTCAGTCATTAAGCATCTGCCTTCGGCTCAGGGCATGATCCCAGGGTCCTGGGTTCGAGACCCACATCGGGTGGGAAACCTGCTTCTCCCTCTCCCACTTCCCCTGCTTGTGTTCCCTCTCTCGCTGTGTCTCCCTCTGTCAAATAATAAATAAAATCTTTTTTAAAAACCCAGAATTTCAGTAGCCCTCCAAAAACATCAGTGGTAATGACCTATTCATGGTTAATATTTCTTAGATACTTTGAAGATAAGACTTAGTAGATACTTAGTACTTCCATTGTTACATGAGGATCAATGCATTATTAAGGAGTAAAAATAACACTAATACAATTTTTTCTCAACTACCAAAGCTACTTCTAATATATAACTAAGTTGAATAAAACTAATTCATTTTCAGCTTTAATAAATCCCATGTGAACTTTAAAAAATATTACTCATGTTGAAAGTCACCTTTTAATGGGGAATATACAAAATATTTAGACAAATATCCTTAAGGCAGTAGAAGAGTTTAATGTTCTTTTAAAAATATCATGGAATAAAATAATATTGGAATATTAAAATAAACATGGAATAAAAAGAGAAAAATCAGCCACTTTTCTGAACTTTTTGTCTTATAAAGTTTTAGTTGCAAATGTTATTTATTTGGAGTATTGAATGACTGAGGAGAGAAGTACTTTCCAGAAGTCTGTGGCAGTACTTAAGTATGAATAGCTAGGTATAGAGAAAGACAGACCTTCATTGCCATGCTGCCAAAACAAGATGACTGAAAGCAGACAATCACAAGGTCACAATAAAGAGCCAACCTTCCTAGTAATCTTTCCATTGAACTCAGTTTAGTACCTTCTTACCACTCATCAAACACATCTAAGCAAATAAACCTACTGATACCATTTGTTTCACAATTGACCCACTTAATAAAAGAGAATTGTTTCCTTGTTCAGTATTTGAGAGGATAATGGAATCTATAATGGCCCAAAGTACTGTACTCTATCTTATTTATAGAGATATTCCAACATAAACATGTATATAAATGTACTATAAAACATATAGATTATTTATTTGTACTTAACATAACTCCTTGATGTACTTTCATATTGTTTGGCTCTAAATGGTATGTGTACAAAAAAGTGGGGGAAAAAATAGCCAACACTTGAATCTACAGCAAAAAATGTTTCGCTACTTATGGTGTGTTCCCTCACAAAATGCAAAGTATATTCAAATAGACTATCTCCTTCATACTATAAATAGAGTCACCGCAGGATCCAGGTTCCCACTCATGGTACAAATTCTCTGAGACCAAACAAGCAGGAGAAAGGACATCTCCCCACTGCTTGGTGCCCCAAAGAAGCAACACCAACCTTGAGAAGATAACAGCCCCACGGTAGGGGGATGGGGTAACCAGATGATGGGTATTAAGGAGGGCACATGTTGTGATGATCATTGGGTGTTACACACAACTAAAGAATCATTGAACACTACATCAGAAATTAATGATATACTATATGTTGGCTAATTGAACATAATAATAATAAAAAAAGAAGTGAGACACAAGAGGACAAATATTGTATGACTCCACTTAAATGAAGTACCTTCAGAGGTCAAATTTATAGAGACAAAGTAAAATCATACTTGTCAGGCACTGGGGAGGGGGAGAAGTGGGAAGTTATTGTTTAAGGGGTACAGAGTTTTAGGTTGAGATAATGAAAAAAATTCTAGAAATGGATGGTGATTATGGTGGCACAGTAACTAGAATGCACTCAGTGTCACTGATCTGTACACTTAAAATGGTAAATTTCATCTTATGTATATTTTACCATGATAAAAAAAAGGCAGTAACAAATTGCAATGAGATACTACTGTACACCCACTATTACTGGTATTATGAAAAGAAGAAACCTTAAAAGAAGGAGAAGGAGATAATAAAAAACAGCCTCAGTTGCTGTTAGCTGACTCAATGCAGTGCTGATAATGTCTCATGGTGTAAAGCTAGACCCACTAATGAAGGTCACTTCAGAGAGGTCAAGCCCCTGTGTTTTCTTTCAGTGGTTGTGCCAAACTTTTGTGAGCCATATAATAATAATAATAAGTATGCTAACAGGAAATGGATTCAAAACCCCTGAATCTGTCCAGAGACCACGGATGCTTATGTGCTTTTCTCAGAGAAACATTTGCTGTCATCTTCACTGAGAGCTATTTCCTTCCAAACCCACTGTAAAAATCTCTGACAATACTTCTGCTGGAAAAGTTCACGTGATAAAGGGACATAAATGTAGGAACAGTCTAGGTAAATATTGTTTGGAATTTTGAGCCCCTCTGAGATATTTCTCCTTTTGCAAAGCCCAGGATATCCACTTACCATTTCTGGTAGCATCTTCTGAATGCCAAAAAATGTAAATCCTACTGAATGCTTAAATCCCAACCAATCACAATTAATTAGCTGAATTTCTGTGAAGCAGTGTGACCTAAATGATATGGGAATTACGACATCCCAGGGCAGAGCTAAATGATGGAAAGATTCGCTCCAAATCCAGTGAAAACTGTCATTTCACTTACAGGATCCCATTTACAATGTGGAGAGTCTGGAAGTCATTGTCAAGACCAATCGCCTCAAGCTTTCTGAAAACCCTGACATTCGCACATTGATTATATGATCACCTGAGTAAGGTGGAAATGCAAGCCGCCGCTCCTTGGCTGTTCAAGAGTTAGTTTATGAGCTAACTAGTCCTGGAGGCCTCACCCATTTCTCTTTGATTGTTACACTTAAAAAAAAATGCTCCTGAGATAAAAACTTTAATTGCAATTAGAATTTTATATCTATTTTATCATCAACTCCCCCATGCCAAGCACAGTCACACAAATAACACGTAAGGCATAAAAAGAGATGGCTACAATGAGTGACAGATACATCTGGAAAAATCATCCTAATATTGATGAACATCAGGCCATTATTTGGTTTCTTCTCAGCATATGCCCTTTACATCCATGCTACTGCTCTCCTTCCCTCTCCAAGTACCTTCCCAGATTTTATTAATAGAGTTTTGTTCTCAGCAAACTAGACAAGCATGGCAGTGGTTAATTTTAAGTTTACCTAATAATCCCAAGCTTACCATCTTTTAGAAAGGCATTTGCATGATAAGACTTGAGTTCAATTTTTGGTTTTCATTGTTCCGTGAGCTATGTCAGGATGCTTTTTGTTCATCACTTCACATCCTCTGAGCCCCATGTTTTAATCCAGCCACTGGAGCAGTTACAAGTTCTATGAATTTTGGCAAACTCTGATCAGATAAAATCAAAAACTTGCATTCCTCAACTTTGTACCATGAGCTTTTCATTTTCTGTCTTGAGGCTCCAGAATACTCTATGTAGGACTCCCACTAGGGCCTTCTTTGCACCCAGCTGTATGAAAGGACATTTTGTGTGGAAGAAGAAGAAATTTTAGGTGAGAACATACATCATCCTGAAAAGTGACCTGTGGTCTAGTCGTCTGAGCAGGTGTTTAACAGGAAAAGACTGGAAGATCAGTGGTAAGGAAGTCTTGGTGGAGAAATATGGATGGACAGCTAGGATGTGGAAAAACAGGTGAAGATTTCTATATAACCAGAAAATAGCCCTCATGGAGGAGGACCTAAACGAATAGACAGACAAAATGATCATCCTACTTTCATCATAAGCACCCCAGAACTGAAAAAGTGGGTACACCAAGGGGTACCTTTGATGGCAGATGTGGTTACTCTATATGGGCCCAACAGCAGGGACTCTGACACACTAAGGTCCTCTGACTAATGATGCTGCCTCTAAGTATCCAACCTGTAAAGAACAGAAACCATCACTGAGCCTTGGGTATAGGGGAAGGTACGTTAAATCGGTCCTCATCAGTTTGGAAGGGCCAAAAGTTCATCCTTACAAAGATTAACTACCTACTCTAGGCATGTGCTCACCTTAACTGCTCACAGAGTCTTAGCAAACACCACTGCCTGAGGACTTACAGAATGCCTCATCCACAAATATGTCATCCTACATGGTATAGCACCTAACCGGGCACATACTTCACAGCAAAGGAAGTATAAAAATGAGCCCATTACCATGGGATCAAATGATTGTGTCACCTGTTGCACCTACACAAGCTTGCCTCGTACAGCATGGCAATGCCCTTCCAACACCACGGCTGAAGTGTCATTTTCAGAAGCACATTCTGGAAGGATAGTGCACTGTCCTTCAGGATATGGGAAATGCATTAAATCAGGAACTGTTATATATGCTGTTTCCCCAATAGGAGAAGGAGGAGGGCCATTATCCTCAGTGACCCACTGAGGAAGTTAATATTTACCATTACCACAACTCTGAGTTCTGTAGGGTTAGAGATATGTTTTCCAAAGGAGATGTGTTCTTGTCGAGGAACACAGTAAAGATCCCATTGAACTATAAACTGGTGGCCACCAGGATACCTTTTACTCCTTGTGTCTGGGAACCAACATGCAATAGGAGAATCGTCTTCTTTTGGGGAGTAATTTACCCTAATCAGAAGGACATAGTACTGTTTTATTACACTTTGGAGGCAGACAGAATATGAGCATTCGACTCATATTCTCATATTCTTATATTCCACTTAGCTGCCTCTTTATATTCCCTGGCTCCATTGTAGCTATGAATGCAGCAATTCTGATGGTAAGAGTATGAATTTCCTTCAGTGATGTCCCTGAAACTTCCCTCACCCATCAATATGGTAAATAAGAAGCAGCAGTACATCTCAAAAGAAAATGTGAGGATTGATGCCATCATCAAGGGTTTAAAAGATTTTGGGGTAGTGATGTCCATTATATCCTCAATCAACAGATTTGTTGGACTGTACAAAAACTAAATGGATAATGGCAGGTAATGTCACACTCCATAATTATGCCAAGTGGTGGCCGCCATCACAACTGCTGTGCCAAATGAGGTATTTTGCTGGAAAGGATAATGGAGCACATGGTACTAGGTATGTATTTACTGATCCAGTCAATGCACTTTTCTAAATCTTCCTCAGTAGACAAAATCAAAAGCAGTTCTTCGTTATTTCACTGGAAAATACTCTTTGCTCCATGACCATATTCATTCTCCCACTCTGCCATTATAATCCTTAATTGTCTTGATATTACACAGATTATCATGCTTTTCCCAAATTGATGATATAATGTGGACAAGATTTATTGAGCAGATATAGAATCACTCTAGATGCCCTAATAAGACATATGCATACCAAAGGGTAGGAGATAAATCTTAGATGCACTCAGAAGGCTGCCATATAGGTAAAATGTTAAGGGCTTTAGTAATCAAGAATGTACAAGCATACAAAGTATGCAATTTGGATGACACTGCCACTAAGAAAAAGGCACTTGGTAGGTCTCCTTGAATTTTGGAGGCAGTAATACCACCCTTTAGAATAGTGCCTTATCCCATTTTTCAGGTGACCTAGAAGAGTGCCAATTTGGAGTGGGGTCTAAAGAAAGAGAAAGCTCTACAGTAGTTTCACACTGCTACCTGCCTCCCTGATGCTTGAGCAGTGTAGCCAGCAGATACGATAGTGGTAAAGGCAGCCATAGTACATAGGGGTACTGTAGAGTTTTTGACAAGCTTGAATAGGAAAATTTCATGACATACCTCCAGGATTTTGGACGAAGGCCATGCCTTGTCTTCTAGAGAACCGTTCACCATTTTAAAAAACAGACCCTCGGGACGCCTGGGTGGCTCAGTTGGTTAAGCAGCTGCCTTTGGCTCAGGTCATGATCTCAGCATCCTGGGATCGAGTCCCACATCGGGCTCCTTGCTTGGCGGGGAGCCTGCTTCTCCCTCTGCCTCTGCCTGCCACTCTGTCTGCCTGTGCTCGCTCTCTCTCTCTCTCTCTCTCCCTAACAAATAAATAAATAAAATCTTAAAAAAAAAATAAATAAATAAATAAATAAATAAATTAAAAAAAATAAAAAACAGACCCTCTTGTACTCCTCATCTCTAGTAAAACAGTGTCTGACAATGAGGTAAGAGATCATGAGACCAGAAAAAAACGTTAGGAACAGGGTCTTATCAAACCATATCATATGATACCAAGTTATAATGGTGGATGGGCTCAGCAGCATTTCCTTAGACAGCAGAAACTATACATTCAGAACTGGGCACAAGTAATTATACAAACTATAAATCACACGAACACATAGCCCAATTTCTGTGTCACCCATCCCTGCTGTATGGTCACTTTTTTTCAACTCAATCACTTGACCTTATATTCAATGGATAGAGGAGAGGGGAAAAAAATCCTTATCAAAACTCATGCCTACCATGCAAATATATTGAACTTCCCTTCCCACTGTTCTTTTGCCAGCAGCACCAGAAATAAAGGAATGCCCGCCTGGATCCCAGATTGATCAGCACAATGTATAATGATTGCCATCAACACAAAGCTGCCATACTGGGACCATCTCAGAATGGACTGATGGATAATGGTGAAGGGAGATTCCCCCAGGGGCAGCTCTGGAAGAAGAGCATTTGATCATTCAGTTTTTGGAAGAAATGGCCTGATGTAAGATAGATGGCCTGGGTTGGCTGATTCAAAATTCTAAAAGAACAAGCTTGGATTTGGGGTTTAAGACGTATAAGAGAAGGCACCAAGGGTTGGGATCTTTGTGAAGCACATCAGGACCACCCAAGAGCAAACAACATGGAGGTGGCAGCATGGCAGCCAGTGGGCAGAGTGACTCTGTCATCTCCCTGCCATCACTCCAGCATTGACACAGTTGGTGCCAATCAGTGGGGAAGGAGATGTAAAGTGACTAATGAAAAAGGGAAATGAATGAGAGTATTTATAGCCTCTGGACCAACTGCAGCAAGAGGACTACTCTTCCAGTAAATTCCTTACAGAGTTCATGATCAGCAACACGTTAAAGAGCGCTCCATGTTACTTGGGTTAGTAAACGACACAAGCACCACTCCAGCTCCTGTCGGGCCCACCTCATACTCAACAGCTGTGGTGTGACCAGTTGTGTGCAGGCTGTGTTACGGTGTACGCAGTCTGACTTTCAGTGTCTCTCCTCCAGCTTGTTCTCCTTACCCGCTGTTCCAGAGCTTCTCTGATGTCCAAGCACAGGACACTAGGGGTCACCCAGTCAGCACTCACACGGGCCAAGTTTTTCAGTGCAAAAGGACTAATGCCTGCAGGGCCATACTTGACTACAGGACTTGGGAACAGATGCACCTTTGCACTTTGATCCTCTTGGCAAATGCTTCTAAGACACATTGTCTCTGGTTCTTTAGGAGGTGCTATGGGATTGAGCACCTGTAGTGGACAACTTGATAAAGCATCCTTGTATTCTCTGTCCTTTGTTATTCAATCCTTATGTCCCCTACCCTGGAATCACTTTGCAAATAAACTATGTGGAAGAAAGCCTCTGTCTCAGGCTGTAGTTTTAAGGGATTCTGTCTAAGACATAGATTTCTCATCTCTGTGTAGAGTAAGTCTGCTTTCATTTGTTTGCATTTAAAAAGGTCTCTTAGGGAAAACAAAAAGTTAAAAAAAAAGGTCTCTTAGATTTATACCTTGCTACTTATTAAGCAGCTATAATGTTATTTGAGCATTTATAGCTTTTCAGTGATTATAAAGATTAATCCAAACTCTTAAGACATATTAATGCAATGGAGAGATACACAAAAGAGAAAATAGACTGTATCTATCACACCGGCACTAAAATAACTCCAGTTTACATTTCTTTGAGGCTTTTATATGCATCACACACACACACACACACACACACACACACACACACACACACACCCCAAAAAGGAAACAGACCATGTCATAGCTACTCTTTTGGAACATGATTTAAAAACAAAACAAAAAACATGGAAATAGATTTTCTGTATATTTCTTACCAAAATTATAAATATGTTTTTTAAACTTAATACTACATCATATTGCTAGATTATACTGTAATTTATTTAACCAATTACCTACGCAAGTTGTTTCCAGTTTCCCTTGTAAGCAATGCTCCAGCGATTTCCTGGGTAATGTGCTTGTGTGACTTGTCTGATGATTTTCTTAGAGCATAGAACTAAAATTGAATTTTAGTGGGCCAAAGGATACATAACTTTTATAAAACTTAGATGTATATACAGATTGTCACCTCCAGAAATTTGATCTAGTTTGCATTGCCACCATCATTTCTTCATACCTTCACTGACATTGCATAACAAGAATGGAAGAATTTCACTGGGCAGTATCTTCCTCGGTGAAATCTATCCCTCCCTCTCTCTTGTTTAGAATTTAACCCCCTCTGCCCCCACCCAAGGGTTATTTCAATAATAGAAGAGTAGCACTAAACTGTTTCTTAGGTGTCTGTCCTTTTATGAGACTGATGCACTACCTATTGTGCTAAAGAGGCACCTGGTAGTCCTTTTATTTTATTTTTAGAACATAATGTCATATATTTCTTTTTTTAAATCACATATTTCTCAATGCACAATTTAACAAGGTAGATATGTACGTGTCTAAATCGAATGTATTTAAAAATGAGTATATGAAATTATTACAAGAAGAGAAAGATAAATCAATAGACATAATGGGGGATGACCAACTGTTTTAGTAATTGGTAGATCAACCAGATTTTTTTAAATTTTTTATTTTTTTATTAACATATAATGTATTATTAGCCCCAGGGGTACAGGTATGTGAACCGCCAGGTTTACACACTTCCCAGCACTCACCATAGCACATAACTTCCTCGTCGAGTCCTTTTAAATGGAAGACCCTTTCAAATATTGTTTAACGATCTCGGCAAATTTGAGTGTTGACATTTGGGAGTAAAAGATAAAACCAAGGAGACTATTCTGCAAAAGAAGAAGGATTTGTGAGATTCTCAGAGAAAGATGTGGAAACCAGAAAAGAGAGGAAGCGGAGCAAAGGCAAAGGTGAAGGAGTGCATGTGTGAGTGGAAGGAGGGAGAAGGGAGACTGGAGCACAAGGGGGCAGAGAAACGGAAGGGAGTAGGGAGGGAGGAAAGGAGAGGGCGAATGTAGGTGACCATGCGCATTAATGCCAGAACAGTATATGCAAAGAGAGAAGAGAGATGTTAAGGAAGACTAGGACAGATGGGAGGAACGCAAGAGCTTTTAAATGGTTCATGCTACGATGTACAATATAGGGACTTTAAATTTTTTTCTGTGAAGTCAACCCCTTGCATTAATTCTGTTGTCAAATGCAAAAGAAGAAGGAACTTGGAATAACTCTGAATCCCCAATTTTTCATCTGCTTTAGCAGAGATTCCCAGCGTTTTGTCAATATTTCTATTCATGTTTTGGGGTGTGAGGGAAAATCAGCGCAGTTTAAAAAAAAGATGGTGGGGCCTGTCCGGCATGGTGGGAGGGGTGCTGGTTTCCGGTTAACTTGTTTCAAAGGAAAAATAATTTTAAAGAAATAAAAGGGAAAAAAAAGAAAACCTAAACTGAAAAAAAAAAAAAAAGAGAGAGAGAGATAATTACGGACAGTTTAGCATCAGTGAGAAATGAGAAAGCACTTAACCTGGAGGCAGAAGACTAAAATCCCAGTTCTGATGCCATCTTCTCAGTGATAGTGAGACTCATTTAAAGCCCTCTGAACGAAAATTTCTTCAATGAGAAATTTTAAAAGATAATACTTAACATTCTGGGTTATTAGACTGATTAAGGAGATGATTTTTGAAGAGAGAAAAAAAGACTTATACAGGGGTGCCTGGGTGGCTCAGTGGGATAAAGCCTCTGCCTTCAGCTCGGGTCATGATCTCAGGGTCTGGAATCAAGCCCCACATCACGCTCTCTGCTCTGCAGGGAGCCTGCTTCCCCTTCTCTCTCTCTGACTGCCTCTCTGCCTACTTGTGATCTGTCTCTCTCTCTCTCTGTCAAATAAATAAATAACATCTTAAAAAAAAAAAACTTATACAATATCTTCCACATCATAGGCAGTCAATAAATGTTTGCAGAATCCAAAAAGATCATAATTCTTAGAAACACAATAGACACAACCTAAAATAAAATTCACAGACCAATGGGAACTAGGTGAGAGGAGGCAATGGGATTTTGCAACTCTATAAAATAAGAATTGCCCAAATTATTTGACTAGTAAGTTGGGTCCATCTCTTATTCATAAAAATCATATTATTGAATTTCTATATAAAATAATATGCAACTGAAAACTTACTTGAAAATTCATACAAAGGAAATACAAACTTTTTTCAGTGATTACCTTTTGCCCTCAAATTGTTTTTAAAAAGTCTATTTAAGAAATACTTGACTAGGGCACCTGAGTGGCTCAGTGGGTTAAAGCCTCTGCCTTAGGCTCAGGTCATGATCCCAGGGTCCTGGGATGGAGCCCCACATCAGGCTCCCTGCAGAGAAGAGAGCCTTTTCTCTCTCTGCCTGCCTCTCTGCCTACTTGTGATCTCTGTCAAATAAATAAATAAAATCTTAAAAAAAAAGAAATACTTGACTAAAAACACAAGTAATATTGTCAATTCTTATGACTGTTTAACTATTTTTAAATACTAAAAATTACTTACATAGTGATAAGAATTTTCGGCTTTTTCAGTTTCTACATTTCTGCTGTTTCCATAATCAGAGAAGTTTGGAGGGAGTGAGTTGTTTAATTTTAATTATCATTGCCTATTTCATTGACATAGGAATATATCGAATTACTTACAAAACTGCTAACTATGTAAATCTATCTCTTCAGGAGATATTGATTGAGAAAGCTCTAATAATCTAATGTAAAAATATGTACTTTGGGTGTTTTTAAAATATGAATTATTGATCCAACTAACAGCTCCAAAGGAGCTGTTAATGTGCATCATTAAAAATATTTAATGAGTTTTTAAAGCAATAGTTATTCACCTAATTGACCATAACAGTTGCTTTGGTTGAGTTAGGATATGTCTTCTCATATCTAGTTGAAGACTTTTTTTTAAGCTACGATTATCAATTCCTTATACTGTCACAGAAAGGTAAATAATCATTACTAGCAGTTGTCAATCAGAAAGCAGAATTATCAGCTCACTCTCACTCCAAGAATAATTTTCCACATTGTAACATCAAGATGTCACAATAGGAATGGATTTACCTGTCACAACGGCTCGGAGGCTTAAGTGTGAGGGTTACCATAACCTCATGAATTAAATCCATTTTTCTAACATCCTTCCCTCTCACTTTTTTTTCTGTCCTCTCCTTGTTTGCCTCCCTACCTCCTCATGTCCTTCTCTCCTTCTAATTTTATTAATAATTTTATACTGGTCTTATATACTGCTTGACCCTAGGAGCACAGATTGAATGAACACCCATTCCCTCTTTCGTATCTTGGTGAAGCAGAGAGAAAATTGATGAAGAGCTATGGCCCAGTGTGTTAGATGTACTGATAGATACGTACAATGGCATCACACAAAGATGTCTTCTCATTCAAGTGGGAGAGTCAGAGAAGGATCTCTAGAAGAAAGGGTGGCCTGGAACCTGACCCTTTATAGAAGGAAGTCTATTCAAATAGATCTGGAGAGAGAGAGAGAGAGAGGGTGCACTGTCTGTGGCCCATGGCACTGAATTGTATTTGACTTATCCCAATCTCTAACCATCAAAGGGAGTTGGATTTTTCTTGTTTCAGATTTGCCAGGAGCAGATGCAACTCCTACTCTCTGTCTCTTAATTAAGAATTTACATCTACATTGAACTCATGTTACTTTAATTAAGCAAAACAATAAGATAATTATTATAAAAGGATATCATTCATGCATTAAAAAAAGAAAAAAGGGCCATTCTCAGTTTGAAAAGCAAAGCGGACTGTGAAGTGCTACTCTCGGCTTGATACCGCTGTAAGGTAGCAAAGGTCCTGTATCCAGCCCGTCTGAGGCTTCACTAAGAAAGAGAAATGAAAGTCTGGTAAATCTGTACTGTTGCAACACAGGAGTCCTCTATTGTTTCTGATCCTGGTGTTTCCTGTTTATTGGTTTGAATTAGTAGCATGGTTTCCACAGAAGTGGGGGGCACTCACTCAAAATGTCCTTGCTTCACTTACTCGATGATAAAGTCCTCACCTCCTCCCATTACTGACAAGCAAGAATGGGATGATAAATTCAATTATTGGCAGGATTTATGATAGCAGGAAAAGTCTGGAACTGGAGGGTTCATTGCAAAATTAGTTGACATTCTAAAGAAGAGGAAGGAAAACTACGGGGGAAGATGATCAGAGAACAAAGGGGCTAGGAAAACAGTACAGTTTCATTATCATTTCCTGAATCACATCCCCACCATCAGGTTGGACTGAAAATCATGCTGTTGTGACCACAGACGCTCAGTCTTTCTACGGCAAACCTCAGAATGGTATAGCAATGTAGAAATTTATAATCGTAAATGTCTGACTTTGGATTTTGTTATGTGTTTCTATGTTCGGCATTTGAAATAGACCTAGAGGAACTATTATAGGCCTAGTAGAAATTATGTGTGGCAAAGAAACAGAATATAATGTAATCAAATAACTATTTCCATAGGGCTGGAATATAAAAGGTGAACACATATGTGCCCACATGTTCTTGTGTGGGTTTTGTGCCGTGGCACTGGGGAGAGTCAGTGAAACATGAAGCTACAGAGGTAAGTAAGGAAGTGACTTATTAAACTGGCTTTCTGCTCCAGTTTGGGAATTTGGACTTCATCCTACAGGTTAGATAGAGAACATTTGAAAGTAAGAATGGAGGAAGAGTGTTGGTTTATGGAAGATTTGCTTTCACACTTCAATGCAGGTTAGATGAATGGGGAAGAGGTCTGAATGAAATTGAGCAGATTAGTAAGGAGGTCTTGGATATTGCAAGAATTAATCTAAGAGATGGCCTGTGCTTTCATTAGGCATTGCCAATAGCATTAAGAGGAATGAGAACCAGATAAAAAGCATCCTGGGTCGGGGGAGGGTGGTGATAGCAGCACAGTGATGTGAATGTACTTACTACAACAGAACTGTATACTTAAAATGGTTATGACAGTAAATTGTATGTGTCTTTTACCACAATTTTTTAAAAAATGAAGAAAAAGGAAATGAGAGACTAAAGAAATATTTGAGAGGCAGAATTGTGTTTTAGCGTCAGTTTCCCATGGGTGTGGATAAAAGGAAGGAGTCTCTGAAGCTTTTATTTCCAAGTTGTGCAACTGACTGGGGAAGGGAGACAATCTCAGATTCAGGTAAAGGGGGGAAGAGAAGATTCTTTGTCTGGAGGAGGGGACAGGAGAGGTCATGTGTTTATCGTTGGACATGTTGATTGCGAGATGTCAGTTGCTGTCTGGTGTATGCTGTCCAGTAGGCAATGAGAAATATAGACGCCTGAGGGAAGAAGTCTGAGTGAGGGATATTGAAGACATAAATTTCAGTCATAAAATTTGAAGTCATAAATAGGAGTCATAAAATTTGAACTTAAAACTAGCAGAGAGAATGCCAAAGAGGTTAGATAGGATGAGAGCAGTTTCAAGCTGAGGATTGAACCTTGGTTACCCCTACATGAAGGGGGCAAGTGGTAGAAGAGTAACCCTGGAAAAGTGAAGAATAAACTGTCAAGAAGTGGGGAAGAGAGTAGGAGAGATTGAAATCATGGGATATATGGGAGGATAAGACCTCAAAAGGAGAGACTTAAGCAGTGGCAAATGATACGAAAAAAAAAAAAACATGGAAAGGAGTGACATTTCATTGATAATTAGGAACTGTGAATGTGGTGGGGATGTGATAAGCAGGGCTAAATTAGCGAATGACAAGGAGGTAGAGTGCGGACATGATTGAGGGACAGTTCATGCTGGATATGAAAGGAAGTTAGGGACAGAAGGCTGTAGCTGCAGGGTGATGCAGGACGCACAGATGCAGGATGAAACAAGTTTTCATTTACTTTTGCTTTCTTTTATTTCACTTTTAGATGGGAGAACTTAGATCTGTGTTTTGTGTAGGGGGAGTCCATATACAGAGAAAGGTTGATGACACACAGTAATATAAGAAATACTTAGAAGAAGAATGGGCTTCTAAAATACAGGTAGGGTTATTAGCCCAGAATACAAGAAGAAACAAGGTTTCTGCCAAGAGGCCTGTACTAGGAGACAGAATAATATCATTGTTACTTGGTGGGGCTCTGAGGAAAGACAGGGGGCTTCAAATCCCCCAACATTGCTTGGGCAAGTTATATATTCAGTCAAGCCTGTTTCCTTATTTGGAAAAATGGAATGACATGGAATTAATTGAGATAATGTATATAATAACCAAGTAATTACTATATTGCACTGTAAGTTCTCAATTCATGTTCAAAGCTAATATTTTATTTAGGAAAAAATAAAAAGAGACAGTCACCTAAAGAAGTCAGCTATATGGTGACGCTCTAGCCAGTAGGGTAGGGACTTGGGAGAGTTGTCTGACTAGGAAGTGCCACATGGTGTTGAGAATTTTGCTTAATGAAGTTGGGAGACGAGTAATGCCATTCCTCAAATCTACTAGCCTTAATGCCTGGGTGGCTCAGTTGGGTAAGCATCTGCCTTCAGCCCAGGTCATGATCCCAGTGTCCTGGGATTGAGTCCTGCATCAGCCCTGCTTCTCCCTCTGCCCCACCCCCACTCATTCTCTCTCACAAAAAATAAATAAATAAAACATTTCTTAAAAATCTGCTAGGCACAAACACCTAGGTACTTTGAAGCTTCTATCTCACTTCCCCCATGCATCCTTGTATTTATATAACTTCAGTGGCTTCCTGTTAAAAGCTTTTTTTTTCAACTGCTTTTATTGAGCTGCTTCTATACAGCAGGTGCTGTTCCAGGTGCTGAGGATACAACACTGAAAAAAAACAGCCCCAACTTTGTGCCCTCATGGAATTTCAGTTAAGTAGGGGAGTAATACTGAAGATAAATTAGTGAAATGGATAGCATGTTAACTCATGGTAAATGGTAAGGTGAAAAAGCACAGAAATAGGAGGAAGCTGGGCTATTCTGTTAGGATGACAGGGAAGGCCTTACTTAATGGTTGACAGTTACGTGAAGGTTTGAGAGTGGTGAGGGTCAGAGTGCTGAGGATAACTGAGGGACCCCAGCCACTGATGACAGCAAATGCAAATACCCCAAGGAAAAACATACCTGGCTCAGCCCAGAAACCATTAAGGCCAAGTTTACTGGGCAGAGTGATTAAGGAAGTACTAGAAAGGTAATAGAATATTACTTTTCTTGCTCTAAGTGAGAGAGGAAGAGGCCAATAACATTTTATTTTTTAATTTTTTATTAACACATAATGTATTATTTGTTTTAGGGGTACAAATCTGGGATTCATCAGTCTTACACAATACACAGCACTCTCCACAACATATACCCTCCCCAGTGTCCATCATCCAGCCCTCCCATTCCCCCCGCCCCTCTACTCTACCAACCCTCAGTTTGTTTCCCGAGATTAAGAGTCTCTTATGGTTTGTCTCCCTCTCTGGTTTCATCCCATTTCATCTTTTCCTATCTTCTCCCATGATCCTCTGTCTTATTTCTCAAATTTCACATATCAGCGAGATCATTTAATGCAATCCCTATCAAAATACCTTCAACTTTTTTTCACAGAAATGGAACAAATAATCCTAAAATTTGTTTGGAACCAGAAAAGACTCCAAATAGCCAGAGGAATGTTGAAAAAGAAAACCAAAGCTGCAGGCATCACAATTCCAGACTTGAAGCTCTATTACAAAGCTGTCACCATCAAGACAGCATGGTACTAGCACAAAAACAAACACATAGATCAATGGAACAGAACAGAGAGCCCAGAAATAGACCCTCAATTCTATGATCAACTAAATTTCGACAAAGCAGGAAAGAATGTCCAATGGAAAAAAGTCTCTTCAACAAATGGTGTTGGGAAAATTGGACAGCCACATGCAGAAGAATGAAACCGGACCATTTCCTTACACCACATACAAAAATAGACTCAAAATGAATGAAAGATCTCAATGTGAGAAAGGAATCCATCAAAATCCTTGAGGAGAACACAGGCAGCAACCTCTTCCACCTCAGCTGCAGCAACTTCTTCCTAGATACATCGCCAAAGGCAAGGGAAGCAAGGGCAAAAATGAACTATTGGCACTCCTTCAAGATCAAAAGCTTCTGCACAGTAAAGGAAACAGTCAAAAAATCCAAAAGACAATGGACAGAATGGGAGAAGATAATCATAAATGACATATCAGATAAAGAGCTAGTATCTAAAATCTATAAAGAACTTATCAAACTCAACACCCAAAGAATAAATAATCCAATTAGGAAATGGGCAGAAGACACAAACAGACATTTCTTCAAAGAAGACATCCAAATGGCCAACAGACACATGAAAAAGTGCTCAACATCACTCAGCATCAGGGAAATACGGATCAAAACCTCAATGAGATACCACCTTACACCAGTCAGAATGGCTAAAATTGACAAGTCAAGGAAATGACAGATGTTGGCAAGGGTGCAGAGAAAGAGGAGCCCTCCTACACTGTTGGTGGGAATGCAAGCTGATACAGTCACTCTGGAAAAGAGTAGAGAGGTTCCTCAAGAAGTTGAAAATAGAGCTACCCTATGACCCAGCATTTACCTTAACTATACAAACGTAATGATTGGAAGGGGCACATGCACCTGAATATTTATAGCACAATGTCCACAGTAGAACTATGGAAAGAGCCTAGATGTCCATCAGCAAATGAATGGATAAAAAAGATGTGATATCTATCTATCTATCTATCTATCTATCTATCTATCTATCTATCATCTATCATCTATATTATGCAGCCATCAAAAAATGAAATATTGCCATTTGCAACAACATGGATGGAACTAAGGGTATTATGCTAAGCCAATGACATTTTAAAGGACTCACTTTTGCTACTCTGTTCCTCAAGGGAGAAAAGGAGAAGCAGAGAAGTCAGTTTGGAGAGACTGTTATAATAACACAGGCAAGAGATGCTGAAGATGCCATTAAAGGGGTAGCAGAAGTAGTGAGAAGTACTTGGATTCTGGATACATTCTGAAAGTAGAGCAAGTTTAAGATAACACTATTGAAAGTGATATTTTGATGTCCGTCTCTCTGGCTGCAGTACCTTGCTCTCATTTGCTTCTAACAATGGAAATAGAAGGCCAATACTAACCATGCTCCACCTCTCAAATTCCCTCAAATTCCCTTCTGTTTCTGACATCTGACATCATAAATTTCAGAACAGGATTCAAGGATTTTACAGTATTTTTGTTTAGGCTTCCTCTATCGTGACTTAAAGTATATTTAAGTAATTTATTCTGAGGTAAAGGTTCTGAGTTTGGTCTAAAAAAATAGCATCTAATATCTTGACCTTATGTAAATGAGAACCTTTCTTAATCTCAGATTTTCTAAATGTTATAACTAGGATATTAATTTCTGCCCTTCCAGATTCATTCACACCAGTATTCAGGTCAAAACTGATAATGTGTGCTGTAGAAAATGTCATTTGTTATTTGCATCACTTCTCATATATGAGCATCTTCTAGAAGAGCTTTGCCTTTTACAGTTTTTCAGTCTTCCATAGTGATAATCTGGTTGCTTAATTTTTATTCATCTTTGATCCTTTATGTGACAGAGCACTTAGGAGAAATTAGAAAGACTTGATTCTTCCTAAGGTACTATCATAGCGATTGACCTTAGTTATTACAAATAAAAATTATTTTGAAATAAAAGCACACCAATATAATTTTTTAAGTTTCCTTATCTTTAAAAAAGTTTTTGTCTTTTTTACTTGTCCCCTTTTAGTCTTGCTGTGGAATTATAGTTAAAATATAAATGCCCAAGCATCAGATGCTAGATCCCAAAGGCATATTATTAACAACAGACACTTTTGTTGGAATGTCTACATACTCATCATGAAGTGGAAGGGAACCAAGTTATCATTTCACTCAAACATGGTCCTGTGATTCTGTACAGTATACTCAAGCCATTACTGATAGTTCCTTGTTAGAAATTAGCTACTTTGGATTGGGGTAGAAAAATAAAACTATGTCAGTATAATCACATGGAGAAACTGCTTTTAGTATCAAAGTTCAATCCACTTCATTTTTTATAAATATTTAACTATTTTCATAATAATGAGCTGCACATACAGGTTATAGAAAACCACTCGATTATAATGCATTTTTAGTTATCCAGCGTTTTAAGCTGTTTCGGAGAGGTATTACTAGCTGTCAGTTTAAATAAATAAATAGTACTATTGAACAATTTGAACTTCAAGTAAAATAAGTGGAAATTTATCTACTGGAGTTTTTAAATAAATCCAACTATGAATTGTTTTAGAACTAGTATGATTTTTGCCATTTGTTTTGACATTTTAAAAGTGAGCCTTACAAAATTTTCTTCCTTTTGTATTAGTTCTTAGCAATATATATAATTTATATCTCCCTGAGCCACATCCTTGATAGGAAGTGTTAAATTATATGATACTCCAAGACAATGGGAAATTGTAGAAATTACATACACTACCAAAAATTTACTTATACAATGAGAATTTTGCTGTTTTATTATCATTTTAAAAGACATTGAGTAGGGGCACCTGGGTGGCTCAGTGGGTTAAAGCCTCTGCCTTCGGCTAAGGTCATGATCCCAGGGTCCTGGGATCGAGCCCCGCATCGGACTCTCTGCTCAGCAAGGGAGCCTGCTTCTCCCCTCTCTCTCCGTCTGCCTCTCTGCCTACTTGTGATCTCTGTCTGTCAAATAAATAAATAAAATCTTAAAAAAAAATACATTGAGTAAATACATGTGTCTATTTAAAGGAGGAACCAGGTAAATATAAAACAAGATGTATCTTACTCAAAAACAATCTCGTCTCTACTTAGACACCATGTCAAGAGAACTCTAGGTTTTGGTCGGTTCCCCATCCCGTATGGCTGAATGATGCATATAAAATGTTGGTGACAATTCCTGGCATACTTGGAACCAGTGTGGTTAAGCGTGGGTAGGATCAGATCAGAAAGCAGATAACCTCTTCAGTCAGAGGCTCTGAGAACCACTCTGGGCTGGAAGCTGAAGCAACGTAGGAATTGTTCAGAGTGCCTGAGAGCCTTAATGCCTTATTTCTAAGATGCACATTTTTCTTGTTTGCATTTTACCATCCCTGACATTGCGGTACCTGTAACAACAAACAAATGGCATTTTAGCTTTAATGAAACTTGGTAATCCTAATTCCCTTTACTAACATAACATTTTTTAAAAGAGATTAAGTAGACTAAACTGGTGTGAAGGGTTTGGGGGTAAAGATATGAGTAGATCTTGATCTCTTGGCTTAAACACTATGGGGAATCTTATGTGGATATTTGTGTCCTGCTTTAAATAATGCGTATAATGTGTCAACACCTGAACTTCTCAAGTGGTGAGCTACTTGAAGCAAAGGGTTGCATTGTGTTCTTCTCCTTCCTCAGCCTTGTGGAGAACAGGCACTTATTATATATACACTTATGAATGAATAGAGACATGATCATGAAGGCAAGCTACAAAAGGAAACATTTTTCCTTTCTCCCATTTAATTTGTACTTTTATTCTATAAAAAATAAAAGATAATTTGTAGAGAGTCATTGAATTTTTAAGTATATAAGTATCTTCAAAGAATGTGTGTGTATGTATACACACATATAATTTTCTTTATTATTATAAAATCTATTTAATAATAGTGAATATTTACATTTACTTGAAGATAATAAAACATTTTGATGTGAAGCTAGATCTATATTGTGAAAAGTACAAGATTAAAAGTTATAATAATTTTAGATATTTGGGCATTTGACTTGTTCAAAATCATGTCTGAGTGTATAGAATACTGTGAACTTACTTGAGGTTCCTTCAGAACAAAAAGTGCATAAGGGATTCCAACTAAATATTCAGGTATTGGATAAGGCTATGTTCCTAGCTAGCTGGATTTTTTCTCATGCCCCAGGATTGTGTGTGTGTGTGTGTGTGTGTGTGTGTGTGTGTGTGTGTGTGTGTGT
>ML101641.1:37558-55122 GCA_003697995.1 Taxidea taxus jeffersonii
TGTGTGTGTGTGTGTGTGTGTGTGTGTGTGTGTGTGTGTGTGTGTGTTTATGCCCTCCTGGCCATGGTGCTGTGCACAAAGCCAAGACTCACTTCTTTCCTGCTCACAGAGACACCCACAGATAAAGCTTGTAACCCCTTCTCATCTGCTTTTAGAAATTTAACTTGGTCCAGGGCAACTTCAATCACAAGAGCAAGTGTGTTGCTCATGCTGTTGTAAACAAAGGATCTGGATTTTGCATGTGGCTCAGGGAGTATTCCTAGCTTCCAGAACCACATGCACCAGTCCTTCTGGGGACCCATAAAGATGGTATCCTTATTCTCCTTCCTCCCACTTCTGCTCCGTACTTCTGGGCTTTGTCAACCCTTCCATTCAGTTTGTATTTTGTGGGTTTAGCTGTCTCATGGTTTCACAAAAAGGGATTTGTTTAATTTTGTGCTTTGTATTTCCTGTTGCCTTTATACTATTCTCAGGAAGGAAAAGAAATGCCAAAGTTGCCTGGGTGGCTCAGTTGGTTAAGTGTCTGCCTTCTGCTCAGGTCTTCCCAAGGTCCTGGGATTGAGTCCTACATCAGGGTCTCTGCTCAATGAGGAGACTGCTTCTCCCTCTCTCTCGCTTGTTTTCTCTCTCTCTCTCTTTCAAATAAATAAAATCTTAAAAAAAAAAAAAAAAAGGAAATGCCAGATTTACCCCATCGTCCTTAAAGCAGATAATCTCTGGAAATGTTTCCATTAGAGGAGGAACAATTGGATGTATTTTTACTATAGATACAATAACTTTTTTTTGATACAATAACTTTCTAAGCAACTACTATCCGTTAACTGATAAACAGCTAGCTATTCACCTGCTTATTCCTTCCTCTACCAAGTTACTGCTATTTCCTTACTTCTGGCCCGAGGTTCCAAGGAAGCCACATCTGTAAGCTGGATTCTGCCCCACCAGGAATTATTGAAATTCCTATCACCATTTCCTAAATTGAATCAAACAGGTTAGTTACCATTAAGCAAGGTAATTTTGCTCTTGGTCTACTTTTCCCCAACCACCCCATAAAAACAGTAGAGCATTTTTCTACATTTGGACAAAATCATTCTAAATATTTGCCTTTTATTCTTCCTGGTGGCCGTATTTATGACCTCCGTCATCAGTAGCCTATCCCTAGACCCCAGGATCATTGGTATTTGTTTTTGCTTAAGCATTCTGCTAATTAGATTAGATTTCTACCCTAACTTTTGGTGTTTATATTTTAAGCTTTTCCAGTCTCTTGGGAATTTATAATGTAATCATTTCTCAGCCTTCTTGCGGATGCTTTACTGCTGGTTGACTTCACTGTTGTGATTCTGAACCTCACTGAACTTCAACACCTGGAAATGCATTCAGTCAGTGCTGTCTACTTGGTTCTAAACCTTGAGCTCTCAAGCCCTTACCACACCCTGAAACCCTAGTCTCTGCCTCAGCAAACCAAGTGTGAGCAGCTCATCAATGTAAACAGAATCTGCTGCCACTAATTCTGTGCTATGTCAACATCCTCAGATACACTAATTTTTTAACTGTGAAAATAATATTCTCCCAAAAAAAGAAAAAAATAATATTCTCCATAGTCTATAGAAGTTGAGTAGAAGCTGTTTATTAAGTACGTCACACTTAGCACTACCAGTTTAAAGCAGATAATGTCTCAAGAATCAAGGGAAGCACAACAAGAAAAGTAAAGAAAGATTGCCAAGTGGTGGCTGAGGGAACAGCTGTGACCTAGATCGAGAAGAGCTATAACAGTGGTGCTCTCGATTTAAAATGAATCCTGTGAAAGTCCTGAATGGCAGATCTCAGAGAAACCATATTTAAATGTCCACATATAAAATTAAGAAACTTTCTTTTATATACAGAACAGTAGGTATCAGGAATTCAAAGCGTGTTCTCTTAAACAAATGTTCCACAAGATCTTCTATAATATTTCTTTGTACCTCTCTTTTTATCTCCCTAGAAATTAATTGTTGATATGTATGTATCAGCATTTGAGAATTGGTTAGTTTAACAATGTTAAAGTAGTAGAAAGTCTGAATGTTACTGAAAACATTTTTTTGGCTTCACAAATAAGATGCTGTTTTATTTTATGGAAATGTTATGAACATTTATGGTAGCAGTCTTATGCTCAAAAATATATCATTAATAAAGGGGTTTTACAGAATACAAATGCATTAAAACTAAAGTTAAGACAACTTAAATTTTGAATTAATTAACTGGTTTGTTCAGTTTTGTTTTAACCTAAGGAATAAGGCAATTATTGAATTATTCAGACAATTATGTATTTCACTGAGAGCTTCTCTTATGTTAGAAGAAAATTTAGGAAACTATTAGTGTAAATTTGGAAGGAGGGAACATCTTCCTACAAAGATAATAAACCCAAAATGTATGAGACAAAATATTGACATTTGACTTTATACAAATGAATAAAATAGGTATGATAAATATAAGCAAAATGCAAAGACACATGATAGATGGAGACAAATATTGGTAAAATGTGGAACAGATGAAGGGTCAATAATCCTACCGCTACCAGATGTCTATAGATTGAGAAGAAAAAGACAACCTAAAAAAATTAACAAATGATATGAAGTAGAAATTCAAATGTTCAATGAATCTATGAATTCCCAAGTTCATTCATGGCCTGGGAAATGCAAATAAAAGGAATAATAATGTTGGGGTCTGTTATCAAAGGAACGAGATTGAGACAAAGTGAAAGTTATGCAAAGCTTTATTCTATGCCAAGCATTAGAAGTCATACTGACCGGCCAGGGCCACCTCTAAAGACTAACTTCCAGCCTCACAGACTAACTTTTATAGAGCAAAGGCCATGTGGTTAAGCCTGGCCACACACAGGTGGCCAATGAGATTGTAACATACACAGAAAGTTGTATAGTCATGTTAGGCCACACGCAGGTGGCCATTTGAATTACAATTTACCCTATAGTAGCTGCTTGAACTAGCCTATCACTCTGGTCAGAATTGGAACCCAAGTTTGGCACCCAAAAGGCAGGGTTTACATTCTTTGGTGGTTAGGAAGATAGTTTGCATGCTTTTTTACTGATTGGATGTCTCCACCCGGCCTGACTCGTCCTTGTATTCTGGGCTCTGTTAATAGGAACTGGCCGACCATATTTTACTGGTTTCTGGGGGGAGGGCTAATTTAAGTTTTACTGCACAAACAACAAAATGGCTGTTTAACCGAGATGGAGTCACTCTGGCTAAGTAGGCCCTTATAAGTAAGATGCTATTTTTAAGCCATCAGATCAGCAGAAATTTAAGATTCAGCATCCAGTCCTAGTAAGAACATGGATCAATGTGCAGCCTAATGTGCTACTAGTCAAAGTGTAAATTGCTGCAAACATTCTGGAAGATAGTCTGGTATTATCTATCAAATTAAAAATGAATGGACATTTGAACTTGCCCAGTTTGGGAATCATTACCGTAGAAATAAAAGAGTTACTATGTAAGAATATAGATGTTTATTCAATGAGATATTAAGCAGTTATTTAAAAGTATTTAATTAATAGCTGTTCATATGGAAGAATGCCCAGGATACACTGCTAAAAGGAAAAAGAGGTTACAACATAATATGTTCTAAATGGCCTCATTTTAATAAAAACAATTGCAAAGCTAAGAGTACCATTTAAATGGGTTTACAGATTTGTGTATATGTTAGCATGAGGAAAAAAGTGTATGGGTCAAGCCATTAAAACTGATAATTCTACACACAAGAATGAGAGTTTGAATGCAAAATTCATTTGCAATTTGAGAAAAGAATTTAATAAAATAAAACCTTAAATATACATGTTAATAAAAGCAAATGTAGCATTTCCTCACCTGGTATGTATTTTAGTTTAAGGAATGAAGTTGGAATCAAACCTTAATTTATTTTCCCAAAGACTAGTTAGTTATCTAAACACCATTTATTGAATGACCCATCTTTTCACCCACTAATTTGAAATGTTATCTTTATCTTACATGAAATCTCCATACTGATCCATTTCATTCTGTACCACTACCACAGTTTTCATTTCTGTAGCTTTTTTAAACCAATCTATTATATAATTGAAAAGTTGTATTATTACTCTTTATTATAATTTTGTTAGACACTATAAAATGTGAGTTTTGTCATATAAACTTGAGCATAATCTTGTCAAATTCCAAAAAATTTCAGTGGACATTTGATTAGGATTCTATTTAATTAACAGGTTTATTTAGGAAAATTAGTATTTCACTGTATTCAATAGTTCTTTTCCCAGAAAAGTGTTTATTTTTATTTATTCAAATATTCTTCCAGAACATCAGAAAAGTTCTTATTTTCTTCCTGTCAGTTTTGTACATTTTTTTATTTGAGAATGGGTTATGCAGCTCTGAAATAAGCTTACTAACTTAAATTTAATTGAACAAAACCTAACTAAATATACTATTTAAGTTTGAGCCTGAATAATTCAGGAAACTATGGAACATGCTTTAGTAACTGGAAACACGCTTTAGTGGTTGGAGATGGTTCTTAGTACAAAATGTATTCCAGTCCTGACAATTTGTAATTAATGCCTTATTCTGAGTTCTTTCATATTTATTCTTATTCTTCATTCTAGCTTGCTTCATGCTAATAATTTTTCAATATGTATGAAGGGAAAGGACACAGAACTGAAATCAGAAGTTTAGTTAAGTCTTTTGGGAAGTTTCTAGAGATAATATAGTGCATTTCTCAATTTGTAGCTTATTAGAGTTACAGTGTTTCATATAATATTTAAAAATGTCTTTGTCAATATTTGAGGTAATTTCTAAGATAAGTATCTATGATAAAAATATTTTTATGGTCTAAAAGCAAAGACCACAGCTATGGTATAATTGGTGTAGTATTATATCCCAAACCAGTAAAGTAGCCTGACTTTTTTTTTTTTTCAGGGTAGCAAAATTTATTCAACAAATACCTATTCAGTCATTCATTCAGCAACAGTTCTGAATGCTTGATATGTACCAGACAATGTACTAGATGCTGAGAGTATAAAAATGACTATCAGTGGAGCATCTGTATAAGGAATACAGCAATTACAACTCGGGATGTAATATTTGCAACTTTAGATGTCAGCCCAGGGTATAGAATAGGCTTTTTGGCTCTTCAAGCTTTTAGTGAGATGGGGAATGTAGTGTGTTGGGGAAAGCTTCCAAAAAGTGATGTGTAAGCTGAGAATTAAGGACGAATAAGAACTAGTGTGTCCAAGGTGGGGAAAAAGAGACTGGCCAGGTGCCTTAGGGTGAGAAAGAGTGTGGAATGTTCAGATGTCTATAAGTACTAGACCAAGGAAGATGTATTTGAATTTGAGGTGCTTTTCTTTTCTTTTTTTTTTAACCTACAAAATGGTAAAAAAAAAAAAAATTGAATAATACCCCTGCAGTACACATGTTTGCAAATGTTAAAAGAAAAATTCAGTCCTATATTCATTAATGAAATGCCTGTTGACAGAACAGACATAAATATAGCTATAGATTCTTAACCTACCAAAAGTTTAACTATTATTTAGGAACCTCAAAACATTTTTGGTTTATGATTTTTTATATGGGCTTTTCTTTTTTTTATCCTTGCACTTAAAGATGCTGAAGCAATATTATTTTACCCCAATTTTTAAGAATTTGCATAAAAAAAAACTAAATGAATATGGTCTAGTTGAATAACTGAGTAAGCTATGTTTCAGTGAGGAATACTTTCTTCCAAATGAGACAAGCCAAAAGAATTGTGATACACTTAACAATTTGAGCATATACTAAAATATTTAATATGCAGAGTTTGCAGAAAAGTAAAAAGCTAAGATTCCAAAGGGGTCAGAAAGGGCAAGCAGAATGGTCTTTTTGGCACAGGAAATACTCAGTAATTCAAATAGTATCAATAATATTAAGTACCTTTGTGCTCTCTATAGTAGAGAGAGTCTACTTGTAGTCTCAACATAAACTCTCTTTTCTCATTATACTTTTTATCTTCAGTGACTTCCCTGCAAGTAGCCAAACATATTCTGCTTCCTTTCCTTTATAAATCCTCAGAGGTTGAAGGGTTGACCCACTTCCTTCAAGAGCCTCCTTGAGGTCTTCTTTCATGTGAAGCTTTCTGTGAGCATTCTAACCCTTATCAATCTTCCCATTCCCTCAAGTACTGATAATATCAATAACATGCACCTTGGCATCATTCATCAGACCATGACTGAGTAGTATCTACCCTGTGCCAGGCACTTTGCTAGATGCCAGGGAAGCAATAATAAATAAGGTGTGATGTATTCTTTCAAGTTGCTCACAATCTACTAAGGGACACAGACATGGAAAAAATTATAAGGAAAATGCTGTGTTAAATGTATTCAGGAAATGCCATTTGGAGGAGAGGAGAGTCAGTCATACTCTACTTGTATTCATTTGTTCCAAGTGACATGTGTTTTTCTGTAGATCTCTTCTTTGCCTCCTAAACTCATAGCAAATACTACAAAACTGAACATCTAGTGATCTATTCAGTAGAATGCTTAAATATTTTTTTCTTCAAGAAAGAAATGCACCTGGGTCGCTCAGTCTTTTAAGCATCTGACTCTTGTTCTCAGCTCAGGTCTTGATCTCAGCATCGTGAGTTCAAGCCACATGTTGGGCTCCAGTCTGGGGATGGAATCTACTTAAACAATTTTTTTTTTCTTCATGAAAAAGAAAAAAAAAACAATATCTATCAATTTTCTGTAAATCTAACATATTCTAAAGTAAAATGTTTATTTTAAATAACACTAAAGACTATGTCTAAAGAGAAGTAATTTTTATAAATTACTCAAATTCCCATCCATTCCACATATATTTTCCCCTAATATTTTTGAGTCAGAGTTTATCACCTCTTCTACATGTCCATTGTTTTTTCTATAATTCCCCTACATCTTTCTAAATTAGTTAAAACCCGAAAGATGATGCAAATTGATAAATATGTAATAGCTGACTATGAGCACAATTCCAATTTTGAAAAATAAGTGTGTATATATTTTTATCATTATTGTTTAGAAATATCTTTTGGCTAC
The DNA here is from genome assembly GCA_003697995.1 of Taxidea taxus jeffersonii. Taxonomy (NCBI): domain Eukaryota; kingdom Metazoa; phylum Chordata; class Mammalia; order Carnivora; family Mustelidae; genus Taxidea; species Taxidea taxus. Next base: position 44,620 of record ML101641.1, read on the forward strand.
ATGTGCATATGAAACCTAGATGCTGAATGTCTGGCTGCTATATAAGTTTGACCCTTAAGAAAAGAGATTTGTAGTATTTTGTAGAGGCAACTTCAGAAAACAGAATACTCTCCACATTACGGCATTTTTTATTGCACCTGCTAGAATGTGCTTGTATCAGTTTCCTATTGCTGCCGTAACAAATTAGCTAATTTAGTGGCTTGAAACAACACAAATTTATTACCTCACAGTTCAGGAAGTCAGAAGTCCAAACTGGGTCTTAGTAGCTAAAAAGTCAAATAAGAGAAGGTCTGAGTTCCTTCTGGTAGTTCTAGGGAAGATTTGTCTCCTTCCTTTTCCAGCTTTGAGAGACTGCCCACATTCTTTGTCTCATGGCCCCATACCTCCATCTTCAAATCCAGCAACAGTGAGTTGGGTCCTTTCCACACTGCCTCCTCTCTGGTTCTTTCTTCTGGCTCCCCCTTTCACAAATGAGGACCCTTAGGATTACATTGAGCCAAACTGGATAATCCAGGATAATCTCCCCACCTCTAGGTTAGCGGATTAGCAACCTTAATTCCATGTGCTTCCTTAATTCCCACTTGCCATGTTACCCAACATATTAAAACTTTCCAGGGATTAGAATTTAGGGGACTATTATTGTGTCTGCCCCAATGTTAATAAAATTTCTATCCTCCTCTTGTAGGACAAGACAGTACCAGCTTTTCAGGATCCCACAGAGAGTAGAAGTAACACTCGACACCTTGTCTACTCCCAGAAAATGCAGCACCATGAATAGTATAATGAGTAATGAAAACCTTTACCTTCCCTTGAGTTACTCATCCTTCTCAGGAGGTATATCTCTGTTGAATCTGCGATCGAGTCCCACATCGGGCTCCTTGCTTGGCAGGGAGGCTGCTTCTCCCTCTGCCTCTGTCTGCCTGAGCTCTCTCTCTGACAAATAAATAAATAAAATCTTAAAAAAAAAAAAAAAAAACATTTGCAGTGTTCTCTGTAGAACTCAAATTTAACAATTTCAGTGATGAAATATTAGGGAAGATTTTATTGTTTGATTATCAGTGAAAGCCCTCTTGATTAGATGTTGCTATTGAGAAAATTCAGGTACTATATCTCTTCAGTGGATTGGATAGCAGCATTGCTTTAGCAGGTTTTTATGCTGGTCATGAGTTTGGGCCTCATTAATGACAGGCTGAGGATTAGTCTAGACATTCAGCATGAATTTGTTGAATACTACTGTCTTCAAGGCAGTGAGCTAACAAGTGGAGATTCAGAGGAAATAAAGACTGATCTAGTCTTATCTACATAAACTTAACATTTAACTAGGAGACAGAGATGAAGCTCTAATCAGACAATGAATCAGTAATGAAACTACTAATCATACAATGAACTATTTAATTACAGCTGTGGTCCGTGTTGTAAAGAACAAAGCTCTTTGTATCCAGTAATTCTCCAACTATCATCAATTAGGTTAGGAGGAGGTGGTCACAAAAAGGAAAAGAAAGCATTAATGAAGTGAACATTTTACCTGTTTAGTTCACCACTGTGTATGTATCACTTAGCACAGTACATGGCATTTATTAGAAACTTATTAAATATTTACTAAATGGGAGAAGATGCTAGAATGGAAAAACCAGGGTATGTTTATTAAGAATTATATTATTAAAAATGTATAATATTTGGATAGCAGAGCAGCCTTACCTAAACCACATTTCCGATAGGCTGATACAGAGGGGAAATGACCATCTCTGTTGAGCACCATACCCCTTCCAGCTTCTCTGATTGGTCCCCTTGCAGTTTTCTGAGCTCACACTGGAGTCGTAGAGCCAATAACAGCCTGACATGTCTCAGATAATGGAGGAAGTAGAGCTGGCTGGAAGTAGAGATTTTAAACCTAGGGTAGAAGTAAAATCTACAGCCTATACTCACTGAAATCATACTTAAATATTAGCAACAAGTCTGAGAAGGGACTAAGGTGAGAACCAGCACAAAGAACAGAGCTGCCAACTTCTCCTGGGAAGGCAGGCACAGAAATTAGAAATATGTTTGTTAACATTTGACAAGTTGCATTACACTCTTCTGTCTCAGGTTGTCTTATGAATGTTGGAGAACCTACATCCCATTTTGAGCTTACACAGACTATCCAGACACTTAAAATCTGATAACTGACAACACTTGCCTTCAGAAAAGGAGGTGTGGAATGAATGATGGGGATGTTTTCTTCTAAATCACTATGAAATGAAACAAAAAGTAACAATATAAGATGGAAACAAAAAGCTTTATTCCTGTTATTTTCAAAATATGCATTATTTCTAAATACAGTAAAAAAAAAAAAAAAAACTAACCCTGTGGTCTTCTCACATATTCCAAAGAAGAAATCAATCGTAGCCTTTCTTATTTTTCTTTTCTTACTCTACTCTTTATTTTTATTTATTTATTTATTTATTTATTTGTCTTGGAAGCATTAAGAAAGGCAAACTAGTCTCACAGTTCTTTCAGTCAAAGAGAAAATAACCTTGAAGTCAAACAAAGAATGTCTATCATGTAAAGTAGAAATGAAGGAGATCTGATTAAAATCAGAATTCCCATCACTACATCTCTACTCACCACATCAAAATCAAGAGCTATTGATTCTTTTAATTAAAAAAGACTTGATATGGAAATACTACATTGAGACCAATCCCGCGTGGACAAGTCTGTCAGGATTTTTATTTTTTGGCTCATACCTCAGAGATAGACATACTTAAATTTCAATTAAATATTACAGGGCCATGATGCATGCTCATCCACTGAAAAATCCCAACGGGAAAGAGAGGAGGAACAAGGGTAGAGAAATGTAGGAAAGTGAGTACACTATCATGCGTGAAGGGGAAAATACAATAAGAGCCCGAAACACAAGAAATAAAGAAAAAAAATAATGAAAGCAAATCATTAAAATCATGGTGAATGATGCAGTAATCACTCAAATCTTCAAAAGTGCATAGCCAAAATACTATTACTTGAAGTTTGCAGTGGGTGCAGACGTGTGCTAAATACCAGCATCTGAAGATTACTTATGTATTAACCCTAAAAATCTGAATAGACCTTGTTTATTTTGACTTCTTGTCTCTCTAATACTGTCGTTCTATAGCTAATATTATAAATAAACCTCTGCTGAGTAATAGGAGACAGTGTATGGTTTCCTACCTTCCTTCCATCCTTCCTTCCTTCTTTCTTTCTTTTTCTAATAAGCAGTAATAACTACAATTCAAAGGAAGCATCACCTTTGTGGACATATGCAAGTGGACACCAATTAATGACTTTATGTAGGTTTTCTCTTTTTCATATACTAGTATTCATAACATAAATATGGAAGCAAAGTAAGAAAAAGGGTAGTAGGAATTAGAAGGAGAAAAAAGGCAAGAACATAGGGGAAAAAAGAGGAAAGTGTGTCGCTTCATAAATGGACCTGGTCATTAAATTTTCAAGGCAAGTTATTTCAGTTTTACATTTCAAGTACTTAAAGTATTTTAAAATACTCACACTCCTTCTGTTTATTAAATGGCAAACTGGCTTAATGTTCTTTGGTCTGGGACCACAATGCTGGCATCTGAAGCAGAGCCAATTCTCTACACTTACAAAACTGTCCTAAATATCTATTTCCTCCATGTATTATTAATAATAATTTTTTCTCTCCCTGGGACTGACTCTTTTATATTTGCACATGTGACAGTGCTTACATGCAAAATGCAGCATAGAGGACTAAAACAACTGCAGAAACTTGGAAAATTCTGAACAGAAAATAAGGAAAGCATAAAATAAACAAATCTACAAGAAATGATAAAAAAGCAAATGGAAGTAAATGAAGAAACATAAACTATGAAACAGTTGAAAGTGCCGAGAAAACAGGGTGTGGATCAATTTGCCAGAAGAATGATTGTAAACTGCTCCAGACATACATCTGGTCACCTCAGTTGTTTCCATTGGAGACTGATTCCTACAGAACTTTGTCAATGATTTCTCTCCCTGAAGGACCACAGCTGATTGATTATCTGTCAGGTAAACTATAAACATTTCAAAGGCATTTCTTGTAGTGTGTTTGTTGTACCTCAAAGCTCAAAAATATTCAGTCAATTCAAAATCTTCTTATGGTCTACCAAAATGGTACAGAGGGAAAGTATCACTATGTATTACCACCCAGTAAAAAAAAACAAGAGAGAGAAAAGAAAGATTGAAATCATTAATTTTAAGGGGCATGGCTTGTATATCAAGGAATTGATGATCATTTTCAATTTACAGGCTTCAACACAATAGAGAAGGAACACTCCTTAGAAAAGATAAAAGAATTGGAAATAACAGAATGTGTTAGTTTCTTAATTGCTATCCTTAAAGTTCTGAGGAAGCCATTCACAATTAAGATGGCTTCGAACAAATGGAACTAGAGGGTATTATGCTTAGCGAAATAAGTCAATCAGAGAAAGACAACTATCATATGATCTCCCTGATATGAGGAAGTGGAGATGCAAAGTGGGGGTTTGGGGGTTAGGAAAAGAATAAATGAAAGAAGATGGGATGGGGAGGGAGACAAACCATAAGAGACTCCTAATCTCACAAAAGAAACTGAGGGTTGCTGGGGGGAGGGGGGTCGGGAGAGGGTGGTTGGGTTATGGACATTGGGGAGGGTGAGTGCTGTGAAATGTGTAAACCTGGCAATTCACAGACCTGTACCCCTGGGGATAAAAATATAAATTAAAAAAAAAAAAAAGACTATGCTCCCTTTCTCTTCACCAACAGCAAAGAGAATCCTTTTAAATGTCCAAGATCTGATTCACAGAAGAATTCATTGTGAAATTAAGAGGTTAAAATTAGGAGCAAATTCTCCCAGTGGTCATACTATTCTAGGAATCTATTGTAAGAGGGGTGAGTTTTATGGTCATTGAAAGTGATCATAAAAACTTTCTTGGCAAATGTCAACATAATTCCACACTAAATAGATAAAGGAGGAAAAAAAAAATCCCTGAAGAGGAGAAGGATGGAAAAATAGTTTACAGTTTGTCAAAAATATAGCTAATAGGGCTTCTCTTTTTTTCTTTTTTTTTTTTTTCTTTAACCGAAGGAAGGGGGTTGGTGAGGAAGGAAGGAAATGCAACTAGAGAATGAATTGCTTGCTCTAAAGGTCGTAATCGAAAACATTCCTTAGGCACTTAAGACCATCAGTGATAATATCATAACAATAACAACAACAATTAAAGTTCAATGAGAGTGTACTTAGGAATGTACCAAATGTTTTCCATGTATTTTTCTATTTAATTTCCAAAATTTTACTATGAAATTGCTGCTTTCCTACTATAGATAGAGAAACCTAGACCCGTAAAGTTTAAATAACCTGTAACCGAGTTAATAATGGGTACTGATACATTAGCTATATGTATGAAAATTGAGAGTATCTCCAAGTATCAGTCAGGGACCAAATAAGAGACAAAAGCAGTTATTTGAACAGGGAAGTTTAACAAAGAATTGTTAACTAAGGGTAGGACATTGATAAGGGCTACAGAAAACTAAAGAGCGCAGGAATAGCAGAACAGGGCCCTCCCATGAAGTCCAGGCTGCGGGAGAGCTCACTAGGAAGGAATAGATGTGGAGGAGCTGCATTCCGCGAGTCTGAGGTCCAGACCTGTCAGAAGAGAGGGGGGCCCTGATCCACTTGATGGCAGAGGAGAATGCTAAGGGCTTTGGGCTGGAGCTAGAGGGCACAGATCGCCAGCTGGGAGGCCAGGTAAACCCAGGAGCAGGTGCACCAGTGAGTCTGCATATACTTAGCACAAAAACCACTATTGGCAACTGTGTGTCAGGCAGCCATGCCACAGGACCAAGAAGGAAATTAGGAAATTGGAATCTTGGGAAAGAGGAGGAGAAGCTCCTGCCTCTTCGCCTGTTCCCTCCAACACCCCCACCCTAAGGTGAATTCTGTGCCCCTGGGAAAATGAAGAATCCTGAGAACATCCAGATCTTGTAACAAATGACAGAAAAGGGATGGATTTTAAGGGATGGGAGTTAATAAATTGATAACTGGTACAATCTATGATGACAAACACGGCTTTATTTTCAAATATATCATTGAGGAGAATTTTCATATTTCCAAAAATAATCTGGGATTAAATAACTTCAGATATTTTTTAAAAGATTTTATTTATTTATTTGACAGAGATCACAAGTAGGCAGGGAGGGAGGCAGAGAGAGAGGGGGAAGCAGGTTCCCCACTGAGCAGTGAGCCCAATGCGGGGCTCAATCCCAGGACCCTGAGATCATGACCTGAGCTGAAGGCAGAGGCTTAACCCACTGAGCCACCCAGGCGCCCCAATCATTTCAGATATTTTTAAAGTCTTGACAATCTCTGTACTTATTTGAATTGGTTTATATTGGAAAAGGAGAAGCCCAGTTCTATGAGAGTTTCATATATGGTAAGGTATGCTTCTTCACATAAGAGTTATAGGGGAAAATGCTTTGTTAAATGCCAAGGAAATGACAGTGGTCACTAGATTCTCCCAATGCACAAGTTATTCATGCTTTTTTTGGTGGTGAGAATTTGGGTCCTTGAATCTCCCTTGCTGGAGGACTTGGGCTAGGTCTGTTCTATTTCTTATTTCTCCTCTTCCTCCTTACTCAACACTGTCTCTCATTATCTCAAGTTGGATATATCTGTTCCAGCACTTGCGTCCAGGAGAGCACAGTCTGTGCCCTGTGTTGCACCCAAGTTTTCGCGTCCAAGAGACCACCAAGGAGCCAACACCGACGCAATCACATGAGGGTTTATTCAACAAGCTTAAGCTTGGGCCCAAGTATATCCGACGCAGCAGAATAGGGACTTGGACCCCGAACCAGATTACAGTCAGAGTTTTTAAAGACAGAGTCGGGGTGGACTTGGCAGTAGGTGATTGGGCCACCATCACCATCCCTATGTTCTTTATTTATTTATAAATCATATATATATATATTATATATATATGTATATATATATTATATATATATATTTATATATAAATATATAAATTATATATTTATTTATAAATCACATCCCTATGTGATTTATTACAGTGTTAAGTTACCCTATTTCTGACATATTCATTACAGCGTCAAGCTATCCTACTCCTGACATGATTTAATACCTCGTTAAGCTATCCTGTTCCTAACTGGTTTTTGGTATGGTGTGTTGTTTTCAAAACCTTTAGTCAGTCTTCCTGGAGTCAGGGGTCATTTACTGGTCATGGAGACCTAAGATGGCTGCCGGGGCCAAGATGGCCGCACTTATGTCAAGGCTAGACTTGAGGTGGGTACAGCCTTAATTTTCTCGGCCTCCACATCCTGGTCTCTCTTTGCACCACTTGGGGCAAAGCCATCCCCCTAATGATTGGGTGGGTTAGGTGCTTTTACTGAGAGTCGTTTGAATAAATATTTGTATCAGTTGGTACATATTATAATACTCTCCTCACCTGCAACTGAGACAAGAGGTATCCTACCATAAAAAGTCAGCTATAGTGAAGGTGTCTTTTCAATAATATCCTGGTGGTCCCCAGGCCCTCACTTGCAGGCAAGGAGGAATATTGTACCCCAGTTTCTTAGTGGTTATGCCCCCAAAATATTAAATACACATATACAATTACAGAAAAGTTAGCAGAAAAATACAGTAAATATTTTTCAGATCTATAGATCAGTGATAATTTTCTCAGCTTTGGAAAAATAAAGAAGTCGGGAAGGAAAGATTGACAGTTTCAAGATTCCAGAAGCATTTTTGTATTTTTTGGGTAAATATCTAGTAGTGCAATTGCTGGATCAAAGAGTAGTTCTATTTTTAACTTTTTGAGGAACCTCCATACTGTTTTCCACAGTAGCTGCTCCAGTTTGCATTCCCACCAACAGTGCGCAATGGTTTCCCTTTCTCCACATCCTTGCCAACACCTGTTGTTTCTCGTGTTGTTGATTTTAGCCGTTCTCACAGGTATGAGGTGGTATCTCACTGTACTTTTGATTTGCATTTCCATGATGATGAGTAATGTTGAGAGTCTTTTCATGGGTCTGTTGGCTATCTGTATATCTTCCTTGGAAAAATATCTCTTCATGTCTTCTCCCCATTTTTTTAACTGGATTCTTTGTTTTGGGGGTGTTGAGTTTTATTTTGATGAAATCCCAGTAGTTCATTTTTGCTTTTGTTTCCCTTATCTCGGATCTATCTAGGTAAGAAGTTGCTATGGCTGATGTCAAAGAGGTTGCTACCCAAGTTATCCTCTAGGGTTCTGATGGTTTCCTGTGTCACATTTAGGTCTTTCATCCATTTTGAATGTATTTTTGCATATGGTATAAGAAAGTGGTCCAGTTTCATTGAAAATTAGTTGACCATATAGTTGTGGGTTCATTTCTGGATTTTCTGTTCTGTTCCATTGATTCATGTGTCTGTTTTTTGTGCCAATACCGTACTGTCTTTTTTTAAGATTTTATTTATTTTTTTAAGATTTTATTTGTTTATTTGACAGATAGAGAGATCACAAGTAGGCAGAGAGGCAGGCAGAGAGAGAGAGGGGGAAGCAGGCTCCCCAATGAGCAGAGAGCCCAATGTGGGACTTGATCCCAGGACCCTGAGATCATGACCTGAGCTGAAGTCAGCAGCTTAACCCACTGAGCCACCCAGATGCCCCTTTAAGATTTTATTTATTTATTGGACAGACAGAGATCACAAATAGGCAGAGAGACAGGCAGAGAGAAAAGAGGAAGCAGGCTCCTCACAGAGCAGAGAGCCCCATGTGGGGCTCAATCAGGACCCTGGGATCATGACCTGAGCCAAAGGCACAGGCTTTAACCCACTGAGCCACCCAGGTGCCCATACCATACTGTCTTGATAAGTACAGCTTTCTCATATTGATGAGGGAGCAGAAGGCTGGCTGAGGACAAAGCAAAAGCTGGCACCTTACACCCCGTCTCCCCCCCACCTCAGTGACATGTGTGACATCCGTCAGGCACTCCTGGCTGCCCTAAAAGGAAAACAAATAATTAACTTGCAGAGATCACAATCCTGCAAGACAGGAGCCTCCCTAGGTTTACAAATGTCCTAGTGATTTACAACAAAGAAGCTATCTTATCAATAGCACAACTTCCAGAGACAAGTACTCAGTTCCTCAAGCCCTAACATCGCCCTCCCCTCCATAAAACTGAAGGAGGCTGAGGCAGAAGGAAATATAAATAAAGTTAAATTTCCTCTAAACCTAAAACTCACTGACAAGGATGTTTGATAGGAGGAATATGACATTCCACCAGGAAACTCCCAATTGTCTTCATCTTAGTGCCTCATTAGAGGGAAAAACAGCCTTGGCTTGACAATAACCAGCCCTCCTGACAGTCTTCTTTACCGTGACAGCCTTTTTTTTTTTTTTGAGATTTTATTTATTTATTTGACAGACGGAGATCACAGAGAAGCAGGCAGAGAGAGAGGAGGAAGCAGGCTCCCTGCTGAGCAGAGAGCCCCACGTGGGGCTCGATCCCAGTACCCTGGGATCATGACCTGAGCCGAAGGCAGAGGCTTTAACCCACTGAGCCACCCAGGTGTCCCCATGACAGCCCTTCTTAACATCCCCTTTGTCCTCACCTACCCAACTCCTGTGTATATAATCAGCCACTCCTCAGGATATCGGGGCAGCAGCTCTCCCTGCCCACGGGTCCTGTCCCTGTACTTTAATAAGCCACCATTTTGCACCAAAGATGTCTCAAGAATTCTTTCTTGGTCATTGGCTCCAGACCTCACCCCACCAAACTTCACCTATGTTCTAGAACTTCATCAAAATCACTTGAAGTCCAGAATTGTGATGCCTCCACTAACTGGAATTTATATAAAAACTTAAAAAAAATTTCCAGAAACATTGTTAAATGAAAACCAGCAAAACTGAGCCATGAAGGAAAGTAGACCCTGGTAAATGTAGATGTTCGAGTATGACAGAGCTAATGACCCTATTATGCATAGATTTCATTTGGATTTATTAGAAAATATCAAGAACCCCTGATCATATGTAGGGGAAAATTATGAATAGACTATTATTAACCAAAGAAATACAGTAGTTCATCCTCACTGTTAAACTTAGAAATGCATATAAAATCAATTAAGGTACGTTTTAATACTTCTAAGTTATGGGAAGGGGAATTCCACTCAGAACTATTTATGTAGGGAGATAAACAGATATACAGTGATTGTGGAATTTTGAGTTTGCTTTTAGGCAAGTAATACAACAATATGTGACAAGTGCAAAAAATGTTCATATTGTCCCAGGAATGTAATCTCTGGAAATTTGTCCTGAAGATAATTGAATGGAAGAAAGAGATCCATAGGTAGAAAGGGGCTCATCATAGTTATGTCAAATAATAACCACACACACACATACAGAAACATGCGCGTGTGCACACGTATACTCTACATTTTTTTTTAAAGATTTTATTTATTTATTTGACAGAGAGAGATCACAAGTAGGTAGAGAGGCAGACAGAGAG
>ML101641.1:55222-132578 GCA_003697995.1 Taxidea taxus jeffersonii
GGGGGAAGCAGCCTCCCTGCTGAGCAGAGAGCCTGATGTGGGACTGGATCCCAAGACCCTGAGACCATGACCTAAGCCTAAGGCAGAGGCTTTAACCCACTGAGCCACCCAGGCACCCCTACATTTTTTGATTAACACATAGCAAGCAAAAAATATACAAACATATAAATCATAATTTTGAAGACTATGTAGAAAAGAAAGACTAGAAAAATCCAACATAGACAAAGTTTATGATATAAAATAAATGGAAAAAGAAAAAACATGAATGAAGGGAAGAATTCATGCCATGTTTATAATTATATAATACATACACTTCAAAAGACCAGCAGTTAATTTGTAAAACTAAAATCATGTTAAGATGCTGAGATTATAAGTAGTCTATTTTTCTAACACTTTGGCTATCTTATGTTGGTCTAAAGATTTACCAAAAATAGAAGCCAGTTTTTTCCAAGATTTGTTTCTGGTAAGGTAAATCATTTGTCATTCTCAGCACTGTCATAAGAAAATTTTAAGTTTTGACTGCTATGGAAATAAATAACTTCAAATTTTAGTTCACACTGAACCCTCTTAAAATTTTGATCTACAGAGAGGGAAAAATCTTGGAGAGAACTAAAAGGAAGGGCAGATCTCTTCCCATTTAAGGGAAACCCATACTTTCATCAGCACCCCAAAATGAAGCATTTGTCTCTGCTCACTTAACTTTATAAAAGGCAAAGTCAGGTAGTGAAGACAAGGGAGCTGGGGCCTGTGTGAAATTATCAGAGCATCAGCATGTCAAAGAAAAGAGCCCCAGGTCACTCTCTGTGCTAAAGTACCCGTTCGTCCAGCTACAAGGAACTACAAAAACTTCTGACACTAAACTAAGGTGACCTGAAACTCCAGAGACCTCTTTAAATGCTGAGAAGGATTTGGGCAATAAAGTGCAAGAAATAGTTTCATGAATTCCAAGAAAAATAAACAAGTAACTGAATTGTAGATATGCCTAGGTATTTCTTGTTAGGAGCTAATAACATCAGTACTCAAATATTTCTCACCTTTTAAGCGTCACAACATGAAAGTGATTTTTTAAATTAATTTGGCACTTATTTTGTCAAAAATAAGCATACCCATAACTTAAGGGGCCAAATAATTCTGTAAAGATGGTTTATTAAAAAATAGTATCGTTTTGTGTCTCGTTTCCTCTCTCTCTGGAGGACTCATTTCACCTAAATATTTTCATATTTGCTTCCTTATCTCTAACTAATTGCTCATAACGATATTTTTAAATTTTATTTCCATTTTTAGGCAGTATGAAGTAAGTAGGTAATGCCCATCTTCTACACACACACACACACACACACACACACACACACTACACACACATTCACATTTCCCAACCTTCCAATCTCTGAATTTGGTTCAGATAAATGATTCTGTTTTACTTTATTAGATGCATGATAGTTGTGAGATATGTTCTCTACCATAATAATTTTTATTTCCCTGAACAATATTTTGTTTTCCCTATAGCTAATTTTCCCCTCATTTTCTTGCTTAGCTCTCTATGTATTTACTATTAACCTAACCCCCTAGATCTCCTCAGATATGTAAGCCTTTCCTCAATACATTGAAAGTTATTGCACTAATTTCATTTTTCTTAAAAAAGTCTTGTCCAGAACCATTTGCTCTGCTTTGGCCTGGCCATCTTTTAACTCTGATGCATCATTACTTGCTTAGGAACTTCTCTCACTGATATCTTGAGCATTTCCTTTGTTTCTCTTCTGTTTTGGATCCCTGTGTTTGTCATTCCCTGTTTTCCCCTAGTTAGAAATAAAAATTGCAGATAGGAAATAATTTTCCATCAGAAATTTGAGCTGAGCTACTCAGCTACTGAGCTATTGCTTAGTGATTTCCAGTGTGTTTGTTGAGATATCTAATGCATTCTGATTGTTGAAATACTAGATCTTCCTGTCTGTACTATTTGGAAATTTTAGAATAGTGGGCATCCCAGCAGATTCATTTCCTCCAGTGTGCTGTACCCTGCGGGGGTAGGGGGAGAATTTCAGTCCGGGAAATGATACTCCTTTCTACATATTTTCCTTGAGTTGTACCTCTGATGACTTTTCTATTCTCTGTTTTCTACTTTTCCCTCTTTCTGGCAAATCATACTATTTTGATATTGGATAGCCTGGACTGGTCCTTTAATCTTGTTACCTTTTCTCACCTGCGTTCCTGGTGTTTATCTTTGCCCTATTTTCTGGGGATTTCTCCAGCCTATCTTATTACTACTTTTTGAATTGTACATTTCTATAATATTTTCAATATCCAAGGGCTCACTTTTACATGTAAATGTTCCTTTTTATAGCATACTTTTCTAATTTAACCAATATAGTGCCTTTTCTTACTGTTCTAAAAATATAAATGGTATTTTAAATATTTTGTTCTCCCTTTAAAGTCCCTACTTATTCTCATTGAGAAGCCATATAATATAGTGGCTATTGGCATGGATTCTGGTAATGAAGTGCTTGTGTTCAAGTCCTAGTCTCGTTGCTTATTACTTATGTGGCCTTGAGAAAGTTCGTTAACCTTTCAGTGACTCAGTTTTCTTATCTATAAAATTTATAAATAATTGAGTTCTTCTGAATATTAAATGACAAATACATGCAAACAACTTACAACAGTGCTTGGCACAAGTCAAGCCCTGTATGTTTAAGTGTTAAACGAGAAGCTGGTCATTTGTTTTTCCATTTGTTAATTTTAGACTCTGCCATTTATAGATGATTTCTTTAAATATCTTGTGATTTCCAGCTGTATCCTCAGATCTATTTCTAGAGTACATAAAAGATGATTGGAAACTCTGCCTGCCAAGGGTCTTTCTATTTGTAGGCTTCACTGTAGACCATTTAGTTGGAGAACACTGGGTATCTGTATGTTCTTATCTTGGGCTTGTCAGATCTGCCTGAAGTACATACTTACCTGCCAGATACAAGAAGATGGTTGGGGTGGGGGCAGGGTTCCATAAGGTATTTGCCCCAGCATGCTGCTTTATACTTTCTGGAGAATAAACTCCAGTGTTCAGTCTGGAAGAGATGAGCTAAGTTAGGGAGGAAAACTAAGGGTTTAATTTCCTCTTAAGCATATTTCGTAATTTAGGTAATTTCTCAGATTTCCCTATCACTGACTTGAGAATCATATCCTCTGATATGATAAATTAGTCATCACTTAACTATATCTTTGCGGTTTCCAACGTTCTCAACAGAAGTAGTATTATAAGACAACTGTGGGCCATACAATTCTTTTTTTTTTTTAAAGATTTTATTTATTTGACAGACAGAGATCACAAGTAGGCAGAGAAGCAGGTAGAGAGAAAGGAAGGGAAGCAGACTCCCCGCTGAGCAGAGAGCCCAATGTGGGGCCTGATCCCAGGACCCTGGGATCATGACCCGAGCTGTAGGCAGAGGCTTTAACCCACTGAGCCACCCAGGTGCCTCCCAAAAGGAGATTTTAAAAGGGGTCTAGTACTTCTGGTCTAGCATAGAGGAACATTGTCTTTGGAGAGAATCTAGGAAAGCTCAGCAGAAGACAGTAAGAAAGAGCAGCAGACAGAGCATCCATTTTTTTTGTACCTGGTGTGGTAAGTGAAGGTTTGCTTGTAGGTTTGAATTTGCTATAAGCGGCACTGTTCTTTTAAACAGAACGTGCTTTATGGTGACAATTACGGCAAGAAATGTCTTTTTTTTTTTTGCTTCACACTTCATTTGAGGGGAAACAAAAGCATTAAATTAGGAGTAGGTGTATTCTTTTGTAAAATATGGTTTCAACAATGCTAATTAATATGGCCAAGCTTAGCTATTCATCTATTCTATTTTTTAATGTAATAAAATTATAATTGAATGGAGACATTTTGTCTCCTATCTCCTTCACTACTATGGGGGGGGTGTAAGTCAACGACTGTTACTAAAACATTACTTCCTTGGCACCATGATGGCAGTGTAATGGCTCTGCAAGGAAGTGGGAAAGTGTCTAGTGGAGACCTATAGCCACATCAGTTCTCTGCCATTAAACCAACTAAACACACAACGTGACCACAACATCTGGAGCAGGACATCACAACACCAAGTCCAAGGAGCTTCTCCTCTTTGGAAACATTGTCTGTCTCTGTCCATAACATAGTAGAGCTGATCCAAATGTCTCAACCAGTGTATACATCAAAGGGACGTAGTGAATGATTTAAGCATATAAAGAATGCTAATGAGTGAAACACTTCTGCTGCTCATGTTCCATCTTTTTTGTGTGGCTAATTCCTGGAATTATCAATAGCTTTTACAGTATAACTGCCCCACAGATATCTCTGCACTAAACAGAGTTACTAAATAATTTATGTTGCCAAATAAAAAATATATTCAATTCTCCAATTTAAGTATCCTGAGGATGTTCTATTATGCACTGAAATTTGAGATAGCCACCCGAAAAAACCTTTTCTGATGTGAAAAGAATTCGTCTTGTCTTTCTAAAGTTCATCTCATTTGGCACACATTAAAATTAGATCACTGGTGGCCAGTTATTTTATTTGGAAAAATGAAACAGCTATATTTATAAATGCAAATCAGTATACTGTATTTTCTATATTCTTTTTTTTTCAGCAAAATAGTTAATCTAGTGTAAATTTACCAATCCCACCAAAGCCTGTCTCTCTCCCATACAAGAAAACCCATGCCTCTCACTGTGTGTTAGACTGTGGCTTGGAGAAGAATGGAGAATGAGATTATGTCATCATGTGGAAAAGAGAATTTAAATCCTCTTAGACAACAATATTCATTTAAAAATATCAGAAACTTAAATCACCGATTCCCCCTCACTTTCTTTTCGTAAAACACGTGCAAGCCGTAGCCTCGCTGAGCATGTGTCACACACTCCCTATTCAGAAGCGCGCTCCCTGCTAGAGATGGAAACTGTAGAGAATGCTAATGGAAAGACAGATTCTCAAGTTCTTCTGTGGAGGCTGTTGCTCGACACAAATGAAAAATGCAGAACACAGCACTCTGGGCTCCTTGGCCTGTTCTGCTGAATTGAAAGGGAAAATTGAAAAGGTTCCAATTATTCCATTTATTACCTTAATGAGTTTTTATAACATGAAATGTATTTTGTGATTAATGAGGATTTTATGTAGACGGCACATAAAAACGCCATCTACAAAAAGCAAATAGCATTATTTTCTGGCTAGAGAAGGTGAAAATGAAATGCAAAATAAGGTTGATTGACTTAGATTTAATATATAAAAGGTAGCACTAGTTAATAGAGTATTGATTAAAGATATAAAAAGAGATGGTGACAATTCATCAAATATCCTTGTTCTAGGTCCCCAGGGTGACTGATTAATAAACATCTTTTCTTCTAACTGACTTAGATTTTCCTATTACTCTTTTCATATCTTGTTTCTTTCTTCTGTAGACATAGCAAATTCACACACCACCATCACAGAAACACATCCTCACACAAAAGTATTATTTTGAAAAACTCTTAGTTTATTTTAACATCTTAAATGGGACTGAACTTACATTAATTAGGAGCAGGTACCAAAAAGTTGGGGATAATAATTAAAACACATTGGTCTGATTTAGTCAATTCATTCAGAAGGGAAACTATAGTTGAGAAATAGAGATCTATATGTGTAATCTGTATGCATTTAATCCATGTAATAATAATTTTACAAATAATTTAAACATATAATTCATTACTGTATGAAAATCATAATATAACTTATTTTGGGTGCCTGGGTAGCACAGTCGGTTAAGCGTCTGCCTTTGGCTAAGGTCATGATCCGAGAGTCCCAAGATCTAGCCCTGCATGAGGCCTCCTGCTCAGTGAGGAGTCTGCTTCTCCCTCTCCCTCTGCCCCTCACCCTGCTCTCGTGCTCTCTCTCACTCTCTCCCAAATAAATAAAATAAAATCTTAAAAAATAATATAACTTCTTTTTATAAAACACTTGCACATGGAACCATCATTATAATATATCAGATTGTAAAAAGATTATTAAATCTTAAGAAAATGCTTGGTTTTCTCATTGAATTTATCTTCTCTTCACTTTTACTAAGTATTGTACTCTCTACTCACAAGACAACTTATGCTCTCTCTCTCTCTCTCTCTCACACACACACACACTCCAGCTTCTGTTCAATTTTTAGCACTCTTAAAGAGAAGAGAGCCACAAGCAGCCTCTCCCCCCAGAGTGATACAAAAGCAATTTTGAAATCTAATTCAGGAAAATATTTAACTACTTTATATACAACAATTTCCTTATTTGCTTTCCTCTAAATCATGACACAAGTGATGGCTAAGTCCCTAAAGATTACACTGTTGCTCTCAAGAGAATACGTCGTGGAATGTATACCATTCTGCAACTCACAAATCTTGGAAGTGAACAGAATGATATGGGGGGGAAATCACCCTACTTCTAGTAAAATGTGTTAAGCATTTTGTTCTTTTCCTTGACCCACGGATAACTTTGTCCCATGCTTGGCAATTTGAGTCCAAGCAAGATCAGCAACTCTGAAAAAAGTGTCAATCGATTCTACTCTATGTTTATATATGGCCAAATAAATGGACTGTGATCCAGCACATGGTGAATGGCCAACTTAACAATCGATCCAACTGGCAATCCAGTCTGTTGGCCCAAGAAACATCTAGCTAGAACCAATAGACAGCTCAAAGGAAAATACATTAAATAAATTTATTATATTCTACTTGGGTTTCATAGATGTTTTTTAATAGATAGAAACAAAAAATACAGTAATGCATTCTATTTATTGACAATAGAAAAACAGGATTAAGAGTTGCATTACTTCTTTTTTTTTAAGATTTTATTTATTTATTTGACAGACAGAGATCACAAGTAGGCAGAGAGGAAGGCAGAGAGAAAGAGAGGAAGGGAAGCAGGCTCCCTGCTGAGCAGAAAGCCTGATGTGGGGCTCCATCCCAGGACCCTGGGATCATGACCTGAGCCGAAGACAGAGGCTTTTAACCCACTGAGCCACCCAGGTGTCCCAAGAGTTGCATTACTTCTGCTCACAAACAAGATCCCACATAGTTTAGAATACTCTATATTCTCCTTCTTGAGATGATATGGTAACAGAGTAAAAATATTTGCTGGATTGGTATTTTAAAATGATTTTAAGCTTGAAGTAAAAAATAAACACAAACATGGCATATGTTTTTTCCTCCAAATTTATGGTAGAAAAAAATTTATAACACATTTAACACATATAACACAGAAAAAAATTATAACACATAAACATGTATGTTTGTCTTTTATAGTCAAGAATAATCATCCTTGCCATTTACCTCCCAAGATAATAGAAACTAATAGCATTGTGCTGGAATAATTTTAAACCCTCATAAGAAAGCTGCTGACTATGGTTAAGTATTATTATTAATCACTAACTATGGTCAGGATCAATATAGCTATGCATTAAATTTAGCTTAGCCTGAATTATGCCTGAAGATATATTTAAACAATTATGTGATGCTTTTACATAGTTGTGTGGACCACACAAGCCAAATTTTCCAGCTCAGTCCCAGTGTTAAATATTATATTTCATTGTCAGCACATGCATCCAGGTTGTATTTTGAAAAATTGAGTCACTTTATATATTGGTGATACTCCATGATTCACAATATTTATCTGCTATATTATAATTAAAATTTCCTCTTGCTGGTTTACTAGATACAATGCCATATGGAAATAATATGGAAGTGCCATATTATTTCCAAAATTCATAAGCATAGATTATTCCTTTTACCTAATTAGTCTAAAAGTTAGGATAAACAATAAAAGATAATACTACAGTGTTTATCATCTTTCCTCTTCTGTATCATCATCAAATTGTTAAATCACTAAATAATAGTATACACAAAATCAATGTTCATTCTAAAAGTGTGGGCAAAGAGATTTTCCCACAACTGGTATAGGAAGTAACTTCACACAGGATATATTAGGAACACAGTATGTAAAAACATGTAGCTACTCATAATAACTTGAGTTTGTGGTATTCTAATAGTTTACAAAGTACAGGCATACTTTGGAGATATTGAGGGTCCAGTTCCAGAACACTCCAATTAGGCAAACATCACAATAAAGTGAGTCAAATGAATTTTTTTGGTTTCCTAGTTCATATAAAAGTTGTGTTTGTACTATTACTGTCATTTATTAAGGATGCAACAGCATTATGTCTAAAAAATGTGCATGCCCTAATTTAAAAATATTCTATAAAATGCTAACCATCATCTAAGCTTTCAACAAGTCATAACCATTTTTCTGGTGGAGGGTCTTGCCTTAATGTTGATGGCTGCTCACTGACTAGGGTGGCTGTAGCAATTTCTTAAAATAAGACAACAATGAAGTCTGCCACATTGATTGATCTTCCTTTCATAATCAATTTCTCTGTAGCATGTGATGATGTTTGATAGCATTTTACCCACAGCAGAATTTTCAAAGTTGGAGTTAATGCTCTCAAAGTCTATGGCTGTTTTATCAACTAAGTTTATGTAATGTTCTAGGTCTCTTGCTTTCATTTCAACAGTTTTCACAGCATCTCCACCAGGAGTAGATTCCATCTCAGGAAACCACTTCCTTTGTTCATCCATAAGAAGCACCTCCTCATTTGTCAAAGTTTTATCATGAGACTGTAGCAATTCAGTCATATCTTAACACTCTACATCTAATTCTAGTTCTCTTGAACATCTCTTCACATCTGCAACTAAGTCTTCCACTGAAGTCTTGAGCCCCTCAAAGTCATCCATGAGGGTCAGAATCAACTTCTTCCAAACTCCCCTAAATGTTGCTATTTTGACCTCTTTTGATAAATCATGAATGTTCTTAATTACCCTCTAGAATTATGAATCCTTTCCAGAAGGTTTTCAATTTATTTTGCCTAGGTCCATCAGAGGAATCAGTATGGTAGCTGTAGCTTTATGAAGTTTAATAAATAGTAAGACTTGAAAGTCAGAATTACTTCTTGATCCTTGTGCTGAAGAATGGATGTTGTGTTAACAGGCATGAACACAATATTAATCTCATTGTACATCTCCATCAGAACTCATGGGTGACCAGGTTCATTGTCAGTGAGCAGTAATATTTTTTTAAAGATTTTATTTATTTATTTGACAGAGATCACAAGCAGGCAAAGAGGCAAGCAGAGGGAGAGGAAGGGAAGCAGGCTCCCCGCTGAGCAGAGAGCCCAATGCGGGGCTCGATCCCAGGACCCTGAGATCATGACCTGAGCTGAAGGCAGAGGCTTAACCCAGTGAGCCACCCAGGTGCCCCGAGCAGTAATATTTTGAAAGACATCCCTCCTGCCTTGCTCCAAGTAGTAGATCTCAACAGTGGACTTAAAATATTCAATAAACCATGTTGTAACCAGATGTGCTATAGTCTAGGCCTTGTTGCTCCATTACAGAACACAGGTAAAGTGCATTTAGCACAATTCCTAAAGACCCTAGCATTTTCAGAATTGTCAGTGAGCATTGACTTCAACTTCAAGTCACCAGCTACATTTAGCCCCTAAAAAGAGAGTCAATCTGTCCTTTGAAGCTTTGAAGACAGGCATTGCCTTCTCCTTTCTAGCTATGGAAGTCCTAGATGGCAAGTTTTCCCCACAGGCTATATTGTCTACATTGAAATCTGTTGTCTAGTGTAGCCATCTTCATTAATTCTCTTAGCTAGATCTCCTGAATAATTTATTGTAGCTACTACATCAACACTTGCTGCTTCACCTTATACTTTTATGTTGTGCAAATAGCTTTTTTTCCTTAAACCTCATGAACTAAACTCTGCTATCTTTCAACTTTTCTTCTGCAGCTTCCTCACCTCTCAGCCGTCATACAGTTGAGGAGACTTAGGGCCTTGGTCTAGATTAGGTTTTAGCTTAAGGGAATGTTGTAGCTGGTATGATCTTCTATCCAGACCACTCAGACTTTCTCCATATCAACAATAAGGCCCATTTTGCTTTCCGATTTATCATTTGTGTGTTCACTGGAATGGCACTTTCAATTTCCTTTCAGAACTTTGCTTTTGCATTCACAACTCGGCTGTTTGGTGCAAGAGACATAGCTTTCAAGCCTATCTTGGCTTTTGACATGCCTTCCTCACTAATCTTTAATCTTTTCTAGCTTTTGACTAAAAGTGAGAGATGTGTGACTTGAACACTTAGAAGCCATTATAGGATTATTATTTGGGCTATTTTCAAAATTACTGTGTCTCAGGGAATAAGGAGGCTTGAGGAGAGGAAGAGAGAGGGGGAATGGTCAGTGGATAGAGAAGTCAGCACACACACAGCCTTTACAGATGAAGTTCACCATCTTATATAGGTATAGATTGTGGTACCCTAAAATAGTTACAACAGTAACACCAAAGATTAATGATCACAGATCACTATAAAAATATGATAATGAAAAAGTTAGAAATATTGCCAGAATTACCAAAATGTGACACAGAGAAATGAACTAAGAAATGCTATTGGAAAAAAAAATGGTGCCAGTAGACTTGCTCAATGCAGGTTTGCCCACCAGCCTTCAATTTGTAAAAAAAAAAAAAAAAAGCAATGCAATAAAGCATGGCACAATAAAATGAAGTATGCTTGTAATTTCATAATTTTTTATGTTTTATTAAGACTAGCTCTGTAAGATTCCCACTTAAAAGAGACAAAGTTATTAAAGCAAGGCTCTAAATGATGAGGTCTTGTCATTTCAGCCATGTCTGTCTGAGTTTTTGGAGAGAGATTATGACAAATAGTGGGGCAGACAACCAACTCCCAGGAAACAATTCCCCCCAAGCTGCTGCTTATGATTTTATCATTTTAAGTGGTATGGAGGGAAATAAAATTAAGATTCTTAAAGCCGGCCCAAAGAAAACTGGATGGAAGTTGAAAGAATAGATGATTCTCAAAATAAATTAATGGAAACTGTTTTTTTTTTATGTATATTCATGCCTTGTCTGGTTGTTAGGAAGAGGTTGGCTGATCTAACCAAGAAGCAGGAAGACAAAATAAAGAAATAAGCCCTTTAAAAATTAGAGTGTAGTGGTGCTGAAACATGGACACAAATTCTTCAACACTCTACCCATCAAAAGATAGAATCGATGCCCCTTCTCCTTGAATTAAGGTGGAATTGTGGCTGCTACCGTCATAGAGTACAGTGGATATAACACCAAATGATTTCTGAGCATAGTTCATATAAAATTATGCAATTTTCCCTTGTCTGATTGGAACACTTGCTTTTGGAGATGCATGCTCCAAGTTTGACTACCTTTAAGTCTTCATGCCATGATGTAGCCCAAACCACCAAGAGAATCATCCAGAAGTCTCCAGATGATTCCACTCCCCCCCGCCACCATGCATTCAAGTCACTCACAGCCATCTGGATCTTCCCTACTATGGCCCAAATACTGTAGAGACAAACTATACCCACTGTACCCTTTATAAACTTCTGACTCATAGAACTTGGGAGCATAAGAAAATAGTGGTTGTTTTGTGCCCTTAAGCTTTGGGATAGTTTATTACACAGTAATAGGTAACAAATGTAAAGGATAATTTTGACAAATGTAAGAACAGGGTTTTATTCCCCATTTCTTTATAGAAGTAAGAGTTTGGTGAAACAAGTCATAGAATCCGAGAGGAAAGGAGGAATAGGAGGGAAGGTGGGAGGAAGGGAGAGGGAGACCCAGTTTTTTATAATGGATACAAAATAGCTAAGAGAGGCAGCCAAAAGTAGCAAGATAAAGTTTTAACGTTTTTATAACTGTTTCCATCTGGAAAATGTGAAGGATCTAAATTTCCCTATCACAGTGTAAGGGCCAGAATGACAGAAGAACCTTATTTATCCTTTAAAGAATGCAGTCTGGATCTTGGAAGGACAGCATCGTAGTAGAAAATGCAAAGAGAAACATGGACAGTGGAGGGGGTAGAAAGAGAGACTCCAAAATACGCATCTGAGATAGATGCCATATGCACCAACAGATGAGTCTAGGAAATTTTGCACTGTGTTCTAGACTTATCTACGTATGATTCCTTCTGGTAATGGTTACGGCAACATTAAGGGATGTCTTTTGGAAGGTTCCTCTAGTACGCTGTTGAGTAGCTGTTTCTGGAGTTACTTTCCAGAAACAGCTACTCAACAGCGTACTAGAGGAACTTTCCAAAAGACATCCCTGATTGACTGAACTGTTGCTGAACTGTAACATAAGGGTAAAATGAGAAAGTTGGCAAGGGTGAGGCTCTCCCAAGGAAACAGTGGCCATAACTGGCAGTTAGGGTGGCATCCTGGCCCCACTTTGGACTCACGCAGAGAGCAGCGAGAGTGATGGAGGACAAGTCAGCAAAGCCTAGACTCAGAAGTTATACACCCTTACTTGCCGCTTTCTAACACCTAGTTCAGTGCTTCCGGCCATCTAGAAAGAAGAATAAAACAACTACAATGAACTAAATTGGGTCATGTAGGTACAAACAGAGTATCTTGAGTTAAAAAAAAAAATAGTGTAGGAATGGAAATTAATTTTAGTTGCCATGAAGTTGTCAATCAGTGAAGTTCCACTTCTCCACTTAGTTTTGGGGAGTTGAGATATAGTAAAATGTAGAGAGGAGTCACCTAAAAGCCTAATCCAGCAGACTGAGTGCTATCAATTTTCAGAGAGAGCCACGTTTTTAGGTTTTGGAGGCTTCACTTCTTACTCTCCAGGAGTTTCTAGTTCTTCTAGGAATCTCCTCTATTTATTTGTAATAATAATAATAATAATAATAATATTAATAATAAAAACGGTCTTTAAATTTTATCTGACCAGGTCCCTGCTACTCATAATAAAAAGAAGATGATACTTTTAGAATTTACTAATAAATTTCAGCGTAGAAAAAAATCATGTCTTGACAATGACAAAACCTAATATAGTTCAAAATTATTTTATAAATAGGCTGGAACGTCTGGGAAGAAGGCAGAAATAAAGAAAAAAGGACATTGTTTATTTGCATTTTAATAGAGTAAGAATCCCATTTTGAAAACTGCTGCAGTTTCGTTTTAAACCAAGCCATGTTTGAGTACACCCATTTCCACATTTTTAAACACCTCTGTCTCCCATTAAACCACTACACACATTTAATTTCCTCAATTGAAACTCCACTGAGATAACAACATACAGAAAAAAACATGAGCATTTTGGGCAATCCACTGACAGACGTAATAGTATTTGTGTGGTATGTTCCATCTCAGTGCCCAAAAAAGCACCGAATCTGACAAAATAGATTCCTACTCTCCTAAATGGACAGACTCCACTCCAGGAGCTCAGGATGACTGCACAATATTATCACTTCTTAAAGGAGAGTTTCGTTTACCTGTGCTTCCTTTCTTCTTGGCTTTAAACCAAATGAATTACCTTAGCTTGAGTATTTTATTTTGCCTGGTAACATTACAAAACATATTGAACATTGAAAGAATCTCTATTGTAAGATAGTTTTTACCAAATATGTACAACTGGTAATGTGTAAGGATTGTAATATTTATTCACATAGGAAAGAAACTAGAAAATTAGAACAGTTGAACTACTGGTTATGTAATGAGGTTTATAACTTCTAATTTTAAGTTAGTGCCACTTATTCCTCTGTTAGGAAACTAACTTTCACTAAAGTTGATTAGAAATAAATGCACTGGGGCACCTGGGTGGCTCAGTGGGTTAAGCCTCTGCTTTCAGCTCAGGTCATGATCCTAGGATCCTGGGATCGAGCCCCGCATTGGGCTCTCTGCTCAGCGGGGAGCCTGCTTCCTCCCTCTCTCTCTCTCTCTGCCTGCCTCTCTGCCTACTTGTGATCTCTGTCTGTCAAAAAAAAAAAAAAAAAGAAGGAAAAAATGCATTACACTGATTACACTGAGAGATTATCCTACCCGTCAATAAAACTGATCCTAGTATGTTTTGATGCCTGCCACTCTAAAACTCATAAATCTTGAAAATAACATTGCCAATTCATAATTTTCCTCAAAATCAATCTCACTTCTCCTCCTTCCCTCCTGTTCCAGTGGAGAAATCATCCCTAGTCTTTTCTGTTTCTCGTGTTTCTATTTCTATTCTTATTTTTAACTATTGCTGTTTTTTTGTTTTGTTTTGTTTTGTTTTGTTTTTCAGAGAAGTCCTTCCCTAGTGGAAGACACTGTAAGAGCTGAAAGACATAGATTTTCAGGAATAAACAGGCCTGGGTTCAGATCTTGATAACTTACTGCTTCCTAATTCCTAAAGGGGTGATCTTAGGGAAATTACTCACCTTGTCCTTGTAGGTAGAGTCTGCAAAACCCTTTTCCCTGTGGCATGAAATATTAGCCATGGGTTAACTTTAGCCAAATGAATCCTGCATGATTATTGCATCTGGACAGGGAGGAACTATAAGCATGCTATGAATACCTTATGCGGAAGCCATAGGTATGGACTTCTCTAACTGTAAAGACTCTCGCAACTAGCCTCTTCCTTGCGAGGGCTCTGGAAACTGTTCTTGGGGAGTTGTTCAAAAGCTGTGGACTTCTGTAAGCATGAGACTTCCAAGTCAGACCCATTTTGCACCCTCCTGATAAATCATATCTCCTAATACCTGAGCTGTCTGTTGGACTGCTGCTTGGTCTCGCATACGAGAAAAATACATGATGCTTCTCTGCTAGGGTGCTGTGTTCCTGTCTTATAGATCCTTTTGCGTATTTCGTGTCAAATATGGCCTATGATAGTCTCATAAGTCTAAATGTTTAAAGGAGCCTAAGAAGACCAGTCCCCTCAATGAGCAGCATAGAAGGGTGATCAAATCTACCTTCTGATGATACAATGAGGATGAAGTCATGCACATAAATACATGCACACGTGATTCAAATACCCATTATATGTTTCCCCACATACATAGTACCGGAAAGCTCATTGCATTGGAATTTTATCACAGTTATATCTTAAAATGGTTTTTTTGTAGGTAATTTATGATGTCAGTGTTCTCCTAGTGAATTAAAAATTTGATGAGGGCAAGGCTCACTATTTTCATGGGAGTGTTCCTGACTCCCATCAGGAGTGCTGCTGTGTAATAGGTATTCAGGGCATGTCTGTTCTTTCCTATTACCGCCTCTCACTGGCGAGATCCCAAATTGAGATCAGTGGGAAGCCAATTTCTTATAATTTTGACACGTTATTGTATGTGGGAAAAAAAATACTCCTTGGCCAAATAAATTTGGGAAACACAAGGTTAGGTGATGATAAACACATTTTCTTTTTATTAGAGTACTTCTTGTAACTCTCCAAAATGGAGTGAAATGGGAGAAAGAGACATATACTTACTGCTTGTGCAGTTTTATACTGCTCTTTTTTTAAGGCCAGCTTTTGAAATGGGTTTTATGCTGGAAATACTGCCCAAAATCTAAAGATAGGTCCTCTTGGAGCTATAAGTATCCCTGGATATAAACAGAGGCAACTAATTGTCTCATATACAAGTGAGGGGAATGAGGACAGAAAAATTTAGTAAATTCCCAAAGAACCCACAGAAAATATTTCCCTATAGAGTTTACCCTCTTGTTGATGAAAATTGCTCATACGATTGCCACAGCTTGACTATATCCTCCCCTCCTCCAACACTAATCACTTTAGATGATAGAACAATAAGATGAATTAGAAAACTGAGCATGTGTCCAAGAACCAGAAATATCCTCAGATGCTAGGGTTCTGGGGTCATCCTGCCTGGTCCTTACACATGTAACTATTGTAATGTTTGCTCTCTACAAGGGCAAGATGAAGTTTTGCATTGTATCTGCTTTCCCAGTCTCCCTTGGATCCTTGATCCTCAGCTCAGTGAAAATAAACCTGTGGCTTCCTCAGTGTTTCTAAAGCTCTCTAACAGTTTCAGATCTTGGAAGGGATTCATACCCACTTCTCTCTAGGATTTGTTTCTTTGTTTGTCACCTAGCTTAATTATATATCCTATGGCAAGAAGAACCATGAATCACTCCTTACTGTGTCCCAGTATTTGGCACCTATTATGTACTTGCCAAACATTTTAGAAATGGATAGATGAGCCAGTGTGATGAAAGTTTATAAAGTCAGAGTTGATCTGAGCCAGAGACTCTGAAAAATCCAGAACGGAGCAGCTCTAGCTCTGAACATTGAGAATTGTAGGGACAGTGGAGAAAGCAGTATTTGTCCAGATAATGGCCAGTCTTTCTGTTTCGGCACAAAAAGTGTGTGGAGGGGAATGGATTTAATGAAATTCTGTCATTTAAGTAATATAGCCAGATAAGCATTTACTGAAAATTTAAGACTTTTTGACAATTCCTGCTATATTTCACTGGGCTTAATAAAGACTGTGTAGAGTCTTGAGATCTAGGTTGTCATTAGTGTAAGGTAAATAAATAAACATGTAAGATTTTTTAAAAAAGAATTCTCAATCTAAATCTTTTCTTTTTACTAAAGGTAGAGCAATTTTGTTCTTTGTTATTATAAAAGAATCTATAATATCTCTAAACCTTAGAAGTTTTTAAGAAAAGAAATGGAGAATGGGAATCTATGTTGTGGATGAGGGGATGCTTGGGGAAGAAGAGATGAGGTAAACTCATAATTAGATTCTAAAAATCATGAAGCTTATTGATGTGCACTAAATTATGTATTATACCATCAAGTTTAACTCGCAAAAAGAAAGGAAAATTTGCCCTCTCTGAAGCAGTTAGAACTTTGCCCTATATTTGTACTACGACAGAAGGAGAGGTCTAAGGGTCATAAGAATGGTTTCGAGGAAAAAAAAACTCTTATTTTTACTGTTAGGTAAAGGAAATCAGAAATGTGGTTTGAGGGGTGCCTGGGTGGCTCAGTGGGTTAAAGCCTCTGTCTTCGGCTCAGGTCTTGATCTCAGGGTCCTGGGTTCGAGCCCTGCATCAGGCTCTCTGTTCAGCAGGGAGCCTGCTTCCCACCCCCCACCGCCTTCCTCTCTGCCTACTTGTGATCTCTCCCTCTCTCTCTGTCAAATAAATAAATAAAATCTTTAAAAAAATGTGGTTTGACCACTCTGGAAAACAGTATGGAGGTTCCTCAAAAAATTGAAAATAGAGCTACCTTATGACCCAGCAATTGCACTACTGGGTATCTATCCTAAAGATACAAACGTAGTGATCCAAAGGGGCACGTGTACCCGAATGTTTATAGCAGCAATGTCCACAATAGCCAAGTTATGGAAAGAACCTAGATGCCCATCAACAGATGAATGGATAAAGAAGATGTGGTATATATATACGATGGAATACTATGCAGCCATCAAAAGAAATGAAATCTTACCATTTGCGATGACATGGATGGAACTAGAGCGTATTATGCTTAGCGAAATAAGTCAACTGGAGAAAGACAACTACCACATGATCTCCCTGATATGAGGAAGTGGAGATGCAATGGGGGTGGGAGTTAAGGTGGTAGAAAAAGTAAAAATGAAAGAAGATGGGATCGGGAGGGAGAAAAACCAAAAGAGACTCTTAATGTCATAAAACAAACCGAGGGGGGTGGGGGGAAGAGGGGTTGGGTGAGGGTGGTGGGGTTACATCATATGTTTAAATAAAGCTTAAATAAAGTAAAAAAAAAAAATGTGGTTTGAAACAATATACAGATAACAAATTTATTTGACTAAAAAGGAATCACTCTACCCACAATGACACTTAGTCATCATCTCACAAACAAGTTTCCCCCATTCTAAAAGGCCTTACTTACTCAATCTCTTGAGTTAACACGGAATGTGTTGGTTACAAAGAAACCCGACTCAGAATAGGTTAAACAAAACAAGGGATTTGATTGGCTAGAAATTCCAGTACTTCATGGAAGATTTGACCTACCATACCACATGAATAAATGGTCTTGTATGGCAAGGGCAAGAATGTAGGCTAGACCTCAGAAAGTACAGGAGCAAGATCTCAAGTACCCACAGAACTATCCCCATGCCTCAGCTCTGCTCCTTCTGGTTGCCAATTTCATTAGTCTCACTCATTACAAACTTACAAACTGAGCACATGAGGGAAAAAAAAAAAAAAAAAAATATATATATATATATATATATATATATATATATATATATAATTTCCAAAAACCCTCAAGGTTTATTTCTGAGTATTTCAGCATTGAGAAACTCAATGGACTTTTTGTCTAGGTTCCCAGGGTGTGGCTCAGCTTGGATCAGATGCCCAGAATATAATAGTTAACTGTAATCAAGAAAGAAGTTCAACCATTGCCTTAGTGCCTGTGTAGATGAAGTGAGGGGAAAAGCTAGTTCCAGAAGGAGAGCTATTCCTAGAAGAGTTGTCACCAGACAAACAAATCACATTATGACAGGTAGAATAATAGTCCCCCAACAATATCCAGGTCCTGATTGCCAATATCCAGGTCCTGATTGCCCTACTTCCCAGAACCTGTGACTATGGTACTTTGCATGATAAAAGGGACCTTGAAGATGTGATTAAACTAGTGATCTTGCCAGGGGGAGATTGTACTGAATGACCTAGGCACACCCAATATAATCACAAGGTCCTTATAAAAGAAAGAGGCAGGAGGGTCAGAGTCACAGAGAGATAGGAGAGGGAGAGGCTATGATTCTGGATTTGAAGATGGAGGAAGGGAACATAAGCTAAGAAATGTAGTCTGCTTCCAGAAGGTGGAAAGACAAGGAAACATTCCCTCTGAACCTCCAGAAGGAACACAGCCAGTCTTACACCTTCATTTTAACCTAGCAAAACCTACTTTGGACTCCTGACCTCTAGAACTGTAATAAAATAAATTTGTGTTGTTTTGAGCCACTAAATTTATGGTAATTTATAGCAGCAGTAGGAAACTGAAACACAACCCATAATGACTTCTTAATGGAAAAACCTACTTCTCATTCCATAGGTATGAAATACAGACACATTGGTAGACTCCACTGACCAACATTCCTTCTTGAAAAGTCTCCTTCACATCTTTAGGTTCATGCTCTCTCTGTCTCCCATGTTGAGGTATATTGATAATTAAGAATTATTAGATGTACAATTTAATTATTTGATAAATATATCTGTTGTGGAAAAAAATCACCACCCACATCCAACCTAATTAACATATACAGGCTCAAGGACTCTTTTATTTTATTTTTTTAAAGATTTTATTTATTTATTTGACAGACAGAGATCACAAGTAGGCAGAGAGGCAGGCAGAGAGAGAGGAGGAAGCAGGCTCCCTGCTGAGCAGAGAGCCTGATTCGGGGCTCCATCCCAGGACCTTGGGATCATGACCTGAGCCAAAGGCAGAGGCTTTAACCCACTGAGCCACCCATGTGCCCCTTGAGGGCTCTTTTAATTCTCTTATATGCCTGATTTCTTTTGTTGTTCCTTCTTACTACCGATTTATTAAATATAAACCATCCAGTTTATGATCTATTCCTCCTTTATATAGTTTCTCCAAAGAATACTGGTTCTGTATTCACACACCCAGGTTTCAATCCTGTCTGTAACAATCAATAGCTGTGTAATACTGTCAGATTGTTTAGCAACATTTCATTTCCCAAATGACTGAAACATCCTGCTTATACAGTTGTTGGATGATCAGAAACAATATATAGAAAATATCTGCATGTGGTATATTTTTAATCAGTTGTCACATTAATATTTTACATCATTTATTTCTCCCCTCATCCTTTTATATTTGTCTTTCTGTAACGCTGCTCTTCCCTATGTGATTCAGAAACCGCCTACTTGGACTTCTCCATACGGGGGCCCTTGGAGCCCCTTGTCTGAAACCCTTCTCATGTCTCCCCTCTTCTAGACCACAGCTGCACCTCTTCTCAGCTTTTTATCATCCTACCAGAATGACAACAAATAGTCTTTCACCTTGACTGGAGGTTTAACAGTTGCCTTCCAACGAGCTGTTTCTCCAAATCAGTTGATCATGAAATATCTCAACTGCATTCTACATAGCATCCACACTACTATTTCCAAGCATTTTCTATTTTCATTAAGTTCTAACTTCTAACCCTTACCATCTTTGCTTTATGTAAGGATACTACTTTATAATTTGATGAAAGAGATGTTCAGTATGAGCTACCTCATCTTGTTGCCTCTTCACCTCAGATTTTCTCAACATCTCAATCACCCTCTTACCTTTCCCCTTATGTCAGAGAAAGAAGGGTCATTCTTCCACTCCATCTACCTTTGAAAGGAAGAAAACCTCATGGCAATTAAGAATAAATACTCCACATTTAAGAGGCAAAAAATCTGGATTCAATTCCAAGCTTCCTTTAGTTATTGGTTTTATGATCTTTAACAACTTCTCTTTGTCTTGTTTTACTTAACTGTAAAGCAGGAAAAATAACAACCTCAGAAGACTGAGGTGGTAATTCAAAACAGAAGACCTTTGGCATGTTGCCTTTACTCTATTCTTGATCCTTTTTCCTCTGGGTGATGTTCCCCCATTCTCTATCATATCTACTCTCTGATCACTAGACATCTAACCACAATCTCATCTTATTAAATTGAAATTGATGTTTGATAGGTAAGAGGATTAAGGATACATTTATCTTGATGAGCTCTGAGAAATATATAAAATTGTTGAATCCTTGGGGCACCTGGGTGGCTCAGCTGTTGAGCAGCTGCCTTTGACTCAGGTCATGATCCCAGGGTCCTGGGACAGAGCCCTGCATCGGGCTCCTTGCTGGGCGGTAAGCCTGCTTCTCCCTCTCCCACTCCCCCTGCTTGTGTTCCCTCTCTCTCTGTGTCTCTCTCTGTCAAATAAATAAATAAAATCTTTAAAAAAAACTGTCAAATCCTTGTACAGCTGAAATTAATATAATATTATACATTCATTATACTTTAACAAAAAGAGATAGATAATTTTTAAAAAGAAACCAGTGTTTGAGACTAAATGCCCTTCTTCCAATTCAGATTGCCTGAAAAATGTTTAATCACCATATAGGGCACTATCAGATACAACAACTGAAAATACAAGATACCCAGTTAAATTTGAATTTCACATAAACAATGAATATTTTTGAGCACACTTTTTAGTGTAAATGTATTGCATGCAATATTTGGGACATAGCCATACTAAAAAGTACTCATTGTTCAACTGAAATTAAAACTTGGGGTACCTAAGTGGCTCAGTTGGTTTAGCAACCGACTCTTGGTTTCGGCTCAGGTTGTGATCTCTGGGTTCCAAGATCGAGACCCTTATCAGGCTCTGTGTTCAACATGGAGTCTGCTTCAGATTCTCTCTCTCTCTCTCTCCCTCTGCACTTCCCACTCATGCTTTCTCTCTCTAAAATAAATGAATACATCTAAAAAAAACACTTAACTTTATCTGGCAGCCTTATCTATGTATCATTTTAAAGATACATGGGATCATAGAAAAACCTCTGCTTTAATCATTTCGAGGGACTTAGAGAGAAAGAGTGTTGTGAAAGTTAAATGAGTTAAGGTATGCACAGTGTCCAGAAACATGGAGCACATGTGGTAAATATCTGTTCAGTGCTCATTAATTACTCTAATTTGAAATTCTTATAGGTGCTTCTATTAATACTGACAAACATTACTGTTTTACAGATGGTAAGATTTAGTCTCAGGAAAAGTAAGTGGCAGTATCAAGGTCTTGCTAATGTATAATGGTGGAAGCTCATATCATCTAACTGCTAAGCTAATGCTTTTCATGACCAGTCCATTCTGGCGCTTGAGATCACTTGCCATGAACTGTTGTAGGTCTTGATTTGTGCAGCAACGTGTGGTGGTACCACAGCGCACCAGTGTCTTGGCCAAAGGGACAATATGGTTTAAAAAGATAAATCTGCCTTAATAAGATAAAAGAAAAAAAGAGGAGGTAGGGAAGAAAAGAGGAGGGAGGAAAGGAGGGAGGGGAATGCATTGCACCGGAAATGGATCATCCATTATCACTCTGGGTTTGTGATTTAATAAAGGTAAGCTCATCACAGGTAAGAAAACATCAATACACTTACTTCTGCTGCGTGACTCACGCAATGGAGAAGTTTCCTCTTTTCCTGACCCCTCTCCTGCCAGTGGATAACACACTCTCTTCTAAATAGTCATCTTCATTAGATTTGGTGAAAACAGTATTTAAAAGGAATTCTCTGTGCTCTCAGTCCAGAGCTGAGAGAATTCAGCTCTGAGAAAACCAGATTGCTGTCTCCCTTCTCCCCGCTGCATCAGTGTGTGCCTGATACCATTCTCTGGGTCTTAGCCATAAACCATCACCAGCCTAACAGGGCCAACCCGCTAATGTGTGCAGGCGCAGAGCACTCTCCAGATAGCTCGTTGTAAAGACGCCCTGGGAATATGTCTGTCTTGTATGATCTATAACCTCTGGCACAGTATTAGAAAGCACACAGTGTTGAAGAAGCAAAGTGCCGAAGTCTAGGTATATAAATAGCTGCAGAAGCCACTAGAAGAAATGTACATTTGACTTTGAACAAACAGTCCAACGTACCTTAAGGATTTAAACCTACTTTTATTTTGAACTGGCAGTGTTAAACCCACTAATCACCTAAGTCGATACATGAGAAACCTGACTGTATTGTGCAAATCTTAAGCAGGGGGTCCGTCTTTATTTGGTTTTAAAACTCAACGGCTATAACTGTTGGTCACAGCGTAACAAAGCCTCCCCAGATACAGGTCGAACCCACTGAACCCAGATACAATGGGTAAGTATTATGGTGAAGAATAACACATATTCAAATTTTGAATATTATCTATTAACTTATCTGAGAGCCAGTGCATTTAAGTTGTCACCAGTATGATCGAGATTGAAGACCAAGGGCAACCGAATGACTGGATTTCTGGTTTTTACGACATTTTTTTAGTAAATTGTGGACTGCAGAGTTACTCCCCAATGTCATCAGTGAAAAGAAAGCCATTAAAGAAAAGTGCAACATTTTCACTCACCTCTCTAGCAAACTCACTTCTAAATAGCCACTTCAATCATTTCTTCTGCTTGGCTAGCCCCAGGATTTTTCTAAAACTTCACTGTTCACAGTTGCCCACACACTTGGACAGGTTTACCTGTTTATACTTCGTGGTCAGATTGCAAGAGTGAAAAGAATTAGGGGAGCAAATATACTTTACCTCAATCGGAATTCTAGGTGCAACCTGCAGGAGACTTTTGTAACAACCAATTTGCTGTAGCCGAATCAGTCACAAGCGCATTGAAATTCTTGGAGAAGGAGACATTTTGCAGGATGGGTTCCCGATAGGTGGGACAGCTTCTTATGAAGAACCATTAGGGTAACTAGTGCCATTAGCATGACTGATTCATTACCTGACTGATTCACTTAAGTATAGTGCCTTCCCAAGCAGACATAGCGTAATCAGAGGACTATTGTATCCAAAATATTAGGCATTTCAACTTAAATCCCTGAATAGCATTTGAGAGTCAAGGACATAAATAGATGACCCAAAATACCGCAGTTGGTGAACTACATATAATTAATAAAACAGTAAATAATTAACAAGCATCCTCTCAGTTTTCTGGAAAACCTTAAATTTTTGTAATTTTTGTAAAAAATGAAGTCTTTTGTGAAAAATAGTTAGCAAAGGTGAATGTATAATCAGGTATTATATGTATAGTAACAATAAAATAGTCCTTCCAGTTTGAATAATTCTTAGACTCCAGTCTTAATTTTCTAGCTACAAATGACAAGTTACATTTGTTACTCAAATTATTTTACTATTCTATAAACCTATAATTAGTTATAAACTTAATATGTGAATAGCTTTTCTAAATTTGTAGTCTTTAAATAAAAATTGTAAAATTATCAAACAAGTAATATCAAATTTTGTATCATTCATTTAACAGGTTGTGTTAGTTTACTAAATCTAAATAATTAATTTCAGTGTATCTATGATGTATATTGCTATGATGAAGGTCTTAAGCTTAAAATATGTATATTTGCTTTTTTTTCTCATGGGAAAATATATACAACATAAAATTTACCACTGTAGCCAGTAAGTGTACAGTTCTGTAGCATTAAGTATGTTCACATTTTTGCCATGACCATGCTACTTTCTGACTGTATGAATTTTACTACTCTAGGTTCCTCATGTAAAAAGAATCATATAATATTTTTCCTTCTATGACTGGCTGATTTCACTCCGCAAAATGTCCTCAGGGTTTATCTATGTTGTATCATGTGTCATCATTTTTCTCCTTTTTAAGGCTGAATAATATTCCATTGTGGGTGTCCATTCATCTGTTGATAAACACTTGAGTTGCTTCTGACTCTTGGCTGTTATGAATAATGCTGCTGTGAACATTGGCGTGCAAAGATCTGTGTGAGTTCCAGCTTTCACTTCTTTGGGGTGTGTACCCAGTTCTTTTGAGTGACATTGCTGGGTCATATAGCAATTCTGTGTTTAATTTTTTTAAGCATAGCCATAGTGTTTTCGATGGAAACTGCACCAGCAATCAAGTTATATTTTTGATCCCAGTCCCTTTTTATCAGTGCCTTGTTCTTGAAGCCCAACTGCCTCGTTTGGACTGTGTTTGCTGATAATAAAAACAATCTCAAAAATTATGCTGATGATGGTCGTCCTCATAGGTTCTTGATTTTCATGGATGAAGATTTCTGCTGAAAGCCTTGTAAGCATTCTATTACTGTTATGTCTAGACCCTACCTATTTGGGGTTCTTTGTATTAGGACATATGGGCAATGTGACAAAGAGAGAAAGATACTTCTATTCAGGAAAGACACAGTCTATTCAGGAAAACAGGTTTTCTTTTCTTGTCATCCTGCATTCATTTGCAAAAGATTCAGTATTTCTCTTCTCTAGTTACTAATCTTAGTGTGGTACTTGTGCTGTTTCCCAGAGCTGAGTTTTCTCTAGATACAATCTCAGATTTACCAGTCTTCTAAGGGCTGTTAGTGATGACCCTGGGTGAATGCCTGAGACAAGGCAAATTCGACCCTGGTCCTGGGACCAGGAAACTCACAGATCCTGTCCTTCGCTTAGGCTCTTTAGGTGGCCACACCTTCCAAATCTACTACAAGGGTCTTCATCACATCTTCCTGATCGCCTTGAAACAGTCTCTGAGATCTCACGTCCTTTTTTGGAGGCAGAAAGAAATATCTGAGCATACTCTGCTTAGAAAAGTATCACCCATCCAGTTTATTCTGATCTTTTCTAATCCCCCCCTTAAAAAAATAGAGTAATTCCAGATATATCTAGAAGAAAAAAAAGTAGAAATATATACATTTATTAATTTCCTTATAATAAAGGATTTCTGCCCTTAAATATAATGGAAGAAGTCAAAGAAAAATGTAACATGTAAAACATTGGAACATCAGGAGTTGCTGGGACATGGATTGAACTGGAGGACATTATGCTAAGTGAAATAAGCCAGATGCAGAAAGACAATTACTGTGTTGTCTCACCTACATATGCATATGAAATAATCAAACTCACAGAAGCAGAAAATAGAATGGGTACCTGCCAGGGACTGGGGATTAGGGGGTAATGCATAAGTGATGGTCGAAGGGCACACATTTCAGTTACACAAGATGAATAGTTCTAGATGTCCCCTCTACAGCATAATGCCCATAGCTAACTGTATTATATATTTAAATCTGCTAATAGATTAGATCTGTGTTAAGTGTTCTTACCTTCCTCCCCACATACACACACAAATGAATGAATGAATGCATGCATGAAAATAATAATAAAAGGGGCAGGTGGAAAATTTGGGAGGTGATGGGTATGTTTATGGCATTGATAGTGGTGATGGTTTCACAGGTATATACTTACCCCAGACTCATGCTGTTGCGTGCATTAAATATGTACAGCTTTCTGAAAGTCAATCATACCTTAATAAAGTCTTTGTTTTTTCTTAAGGAAAGATGGCATGTGACCTAGAAAGAAATGCTTCTTTTTCATTGTCCTACCATAAAGCCTTGATGATCAATGGGGTGAAATGCTATTGTGAAGCTTTTTTTGAATTTTGAAAGTGCAAAATAAAGCAACTAGGTTTAAATTTAAAAAAAAAAGAAAGAAATGCTTCAAAATCCTACCAGTAATTAAATCAAATGTTGAGATGATCAGTGATTTGTTTTTCATAGATATTTTTGTGTTTTCCTCCCAAAATAGTTATACACTATTCTCATTATCAGTAAAAAATGAAATGAGTTAATTAAAATAATGGATGATTTAAACAAAATACATAGTAGTGGAAAGACTGTGTTGGAGGGAGATTGTGTGTCAAGCATGAGTTGTGTTGCCCCCTTAGCCATATGGGCTTGGTAAATTACACAAGCTCCCTGAACCTTAGTTAACTCATCTGAAAATCAGGTATACTTTTAACTTGAAGGATTGACATAAGGGCTCTGAGTAAACATAAATGTGAAGCCCCAAAATGTAGGACATAGCAAGTGCTCAACACGGAGAGCTACTATTACATCTTGTAAAATTTATACTTCTTTTTTTTTAATTTAATTTTATTTGTGTGTGTGTGTGTGTGTGTGTGTGTTCCAAAATGCATTGTTTATGCACCACACCCAGTCCTCCATGCAATACATGCCCTCCATAATACCCACCACCAGGCACCTATCCTCCCACCCACTCTTCTCCAAAACCCTCTGTTTGTTTCTTAGAGTCCACAGTCTCTCATGCTTTGTCTCCCTTTCTGATTTTCCCCAAATCCCTTCTCTTCCCCATCTCCCAATGTCTTCCATGTTATTCCTTATGCTCCACAAGTGAGTGAAACCATATGATAATTGACTCCCTCTGCTTGACTTATTTTACTCAGCATAATCTCCTCCAGTCCCATCCATGTTGATACAAAAGTCAGGTATTCATCCTTTCTGATGGAGGCATAATGCTCCTTTGTATATATGGACCACCTCTTCTTTATCCATTCGTCCGTTGAAGGGCATCTTGGTTCTTTCCACAGTTTGGCAACTGTGGCCATTGCTGCTATGAACACTGGGGTACAGACTTCTTTTTTTTTCTTTTTTTTTTTTAATTTCTTTTCAGTGTTCCAGAATTCATTGTTTATGCATCACACCCAGTGCTCCATGCAATACGTGCCCTCCATAATACCCATCATGAGGCTCACGCAACCTCCTATTCCCCTCCCCTCCAAAACCCTCAGCTTGTTTCTGGAGGTACAGACCTCTTAACCATTCTTTTCCCAGCCTCCAGAGAGAAAGAGACACTAATTTTTATATTTTATTAAACTATTATATTGTATTAAACTAATGTTTAATACCCTGAGGCTATGTGGCTTGCATTATTCAACTCAGCAGGAAATTCATTTAAACACCTTTCATGCTTGAAAGTTTCCCAGCCCCACCCATCTGCCTGCATTAATGACCCCCAGCCATGGGACACCTGCTTTTTATGCCTTCTATGAGGCACTGGTACCAACACAGTGACTGGTTATGTTTCTCTCTTTCTGCCTGTGACTTGTACCACTTTGTTTAGAGGACCTTAATGTCTCAGAAAGCAAACTTCATGTTCGCCCAGGTAAACTTTGTTATCCTGTGGCACATTCCTGCTAAGTCATTAACTGCTCCAGAGTAAATCCTCCTGCTCTGCGATTTAATAGGGCGTCACTCCGAGTTGTGGAATCAATTACATTCCCAATCCCTGCTTCCCACTACAGAAGAGGATTGACAAATGACACACAGAGGCCTGGTTAGTGAAATGAGTCACTTTTCCCTTAACTGCAACTTAATCAGCATGGTAGTCTCAGTGCTAATGAACATTAGTCCAACCAAATTTCAGCTGGAAGCTACCCAGTGGACTTCCCTGGGGCAGTCGTTTTACAGTTGAGAAAATTGAAATCCAAAGAGGGAACGCACCACTGGGACATTGTAGACACCGAATACAAGCTGGGAGAATGAATAATTGCACTTTTATATCGGAGCATTAGATTCTTGTACAAAAAGTCATAGCTAATATGTTTAAAGGGCTTCCTATTGTTACATATTATTCTAAGGGCTTTACGTGTATTGGCTTAGGTGAGCCTTGCCACAACACATTTTTACAAATGAGAAAACTGAGGTCTATAACACTTGGGTGACTTGACCAAGGCCACATAGCTGATAAGTGCTGGAGGTGGGCTTTGGTCCTAAAAAAAAAAATCTGTCTTCAGATCACATACTCTTAGTAGATAGACTATATTACCTCAGATTAGGACACCCAGTTTTGCATTTCTATTTTAAAATGATCTCTTAAGTCTGTCCACCATTAATTAAGTCTCTCCACCATTAATAGGAATCAGGTTCAGCATCCATCCTCTCTCGCCTCCTTCCCTGAAACATATTCCTAACTAGTCTTTTTATCTCCAGTCTTTCCCCCTGACTCTTTTTCCAGTACTATCAGACTGATCTTTCTCCAAGACAATTTAACTCCATACCATTCTCTATGGTTAAAAACTTGCAATGCCTTCTCATTATCCTTAGTCTGTAACTCAGCTTATCAGTGGCTCACAGGATCCTTCATAATCATTTTCTCCTTGAAACTCATATGCCTGTCATTTTGACCTTTCACTTTCTATAAAGCAACACTGTCTTTACCCTCTACTCTGGTCCTGCCTTTGCTCTTGCTGACTAACTTCTGTTGATTCCCGGTTGCTGCCTAGACAGATGGCAAAGCAGCCACCTACCCTCTCCCAACTCTTGTTTAGCTGCCCCTTCTTTACAAAGAGCATACAAAGCATAGAACTTATCATGCCATTTTGAAGATTCTTAGAAAGTTGCCTATTTCCCCCATTCAATTATTCACCAAGCCAGGTGTCAAACTAAATTTGCCTTTTCATCACTGGATCCCATTTGCCTTAGTAAGTTTGTTTACCTCTATGTACTTCAATTTCCTCAACTAAATGGGGATGATGATACTTACTTCATTGCATTAAATGAGAAAAGATATGTAAAGTGGGTAGTACCTGGCTATTAGTAATAACTTAACAAATAGCAGTAAATATAGTTTTCAACATATAGGACTATATGATATTTCATTAGTAAGGCAGTATAAGTATATTACATTATATTCATTATCAGCTAAAATCTTATCTCATGGGTTTGATATGAAATCCAGGTGCACCTGGGTGGCTCAGTTGGTTAAGCATCTGCCTTTGGCTCAGGTCATGATTTTGGAGTCCTGAGATCCCACATCTGGCTCTCTGCTCAGCAGGGATTCTCTTCTCCCTCTGCCCCTTACCCTGCTTCTGCTCTCTCTGGCTTGCTCTCTCTCTCTCTCTCAAATAAGTGAATAAAATCTTTTAAAAATTTTTAAAAAGAAAATGAAATATAAATTTGATTTAGAACAGACCAAGTGAAAGAAATGCTAAGAAACAGGGTGAAGAAGAGAGTAAAGGGAAGAGACAGGGTGGGGAGGGGAAGAGGAGGGATCACCTTCTGGTGATCCTGCAGTGCTCCACATCATCCTGAGCAAGATCCCCGAGGCCCAAGAGTTAAGCCCGGCTTCCTGACAGAAGGAGGAACCTACTGGGGTGGAATAAGAAGTTCGCAGGGCGTATTATTCCAGTATGGAATATTCCATATTACTTTGGACACTCCCATTTAAGTTCTGGGGAAAAAAAGGAAGGGAGGGAGGGATAGAGGAAAGGAAGGAAGAGAAGGAAGGAGGGAAGGAAGGGAAAGAGGAAGGAGGAAGGGAGGAAGGGAAGGAAAAAGGGAAGGAGGGAGGGAGGAAAGGAAGGGAAGAAGGGAGGGAAGGGAAGGAGGGAGAGAGGGAAGGGAAAAGGGAAGGACGGAGGAAGGAAGGAAAAGAAAGAAAGAAAAAAGAAGAAAGAAAATTCTCCTATATGCTTGCTAAATCTTGCATTTTCTTAAAAAAAAAATTATGCCATAACAAAAGATGAAAGACTTAAACTTCACAAAAGATATTGAGCAAATTATTTTAAACTCTTTCATGCTAACATACAACCAGTCTATCAGCAAGGTGCTTGGCAGTTGTTAGTTACTCTTTCCAATTTCATTTCCAGAGGCAGGTAGGGAATAGGCCAGCTTTAGTTGAAGTATGGGGCTAACCCTTGGTGTCTGGGTCAGGGTGGGCAGGGTTGCGACGGTGGGCATAACAACCAACACATGATACAAGTCAGACTTCCTAAACTTGGCTCAGTTTTGTCAGGGGCTTGCAGGAGATGATGACAAGGGAGAGAACTGAAATTGTGTGCAGTGGTGTTTTTGTCTTCTTAGACTTTGAATTCACAAAGTTCTGCTTCGTGGATTTTAAGGAGATGTGTAATTATTTAGTGTAGAATCCCTGTTCCTGGAAGAGTTCTTAATTTTGTGGTTGTGTGCATAGGAAGCTGCCCTCCAGAAGGCTAACAACTTAATGACATGAACTACAGCAATGCCTGAGTGGACGTAAGGATCAACAACTATTGGGCTTATATTCAGTCAAACTCCCCTTTGCCAGAAATTTACTTTTTTATCCTCTCCTCCTTTTCTTATCCTGATTTTAGAGATAGCAAAACCGTCACTATCAGAAGGGGCTGAGTATTCAAATACATTGTTCATTCAGCCTTCTGTGCCACTTGGTCACACTTTCAAAGATGACCTCCATCTCCAGAATTAACACTTTCTTGTCACCCGCCCAGGACTACACTGTCCATAACCTTATCATGATCCAAGTGAAGGAGCCACTACATCTACCTGGAAATCCGTGCTTTTTTCATAGGCCCAGACTGTCTCCCTTCAAGAAGAAATCATGGATAAAGAACTTATCCCACTTAAAAAGAGAGCTACTCCACAGTGAGAGTTCTCCAGTGCAAGGACTTAATAGGCCTGTTTTTTCCTCCACTTTGTAGGCTTTCGCTGTATGTATATCCATGTGTATGTATAAAAACACAAAAATTGCTTGCAGTGTAACTTATCTATATATATAAAATATATGCATAAAGTTCATATAATGAAACAAATTATTAGGAACTTTTTTTCAGTCATGGCTAGCGAAATAGGAGACAAAGTTCTTGTGGTAAAATAATTTGACTTATGAGCACTATCTGTGAGACAGACACCATGTGAAGCACTTCAGATGTATCCCCATTTATCCTCACAACAACCTAGAGATAGTCACTGGTATGCCTATATTACTTTTAGAGATTGAGGTTCATAAAGGTGAGCCAAATAGCCCAAGGTGATACAGCATGTCAGAACCAAAATTTAAGCCCTACTCTGTTCCTAGCCTTAAATATTAGGTTATAGACACAAACCACAGTAAGATGACCCTCACTTAATCTCCAAGCAAATTATGATTATTACAGAAGCACCTGACTTAGGGCACATGCACACATAAGCAAAGGCAAGTAGAGGCCCTGGATGATAAAGCTTAAACTCTAGAGGGATAAACAAAGTCAAGGTTGGATTATCCAGAAAGTACTCCAAACTACAGAGAATGCTATTCCATTTTTTAAAAAAGATTTTATTTATTTGTATGAGAGAGACAGCACAAGCAAGGGGAGGGGCAGGAGAGAGGAAGAAGGAAAAGCAAACTCCCCACTGAGTAGGGAGCCCAATGTGGGGCTTGATCCCAGGACCCTGAGATCAGGACCTGAGCTAAAGTCAGACACTCAACTGACTGAGCCACCCAGGTGCCCTAAGAATGCAATTCCTTTTTAAAGTCACTCGCATGATGCCAGGCTGCCAAGCATTTCCTAGGCAGGAAGATACTGTCACAATTTTCACAGGCCCCCAGTGCTCCCTACTCCCTGAACAACCCCATGCCTTCAGCCTCCTATTTACTTTCTTCTTACGAAAATGCCCTCCAGACCCAAACATAGTATCAAACAAAAATAACTTTTATTTCATTAAAAGATAACTTCAGGCCAGAACAGGGATTCTTACAGCTTAATCTTGTTTTCAGATCAAACATCTTAGTTGAAAAATAATTTCCAGTCATTGATTTCCCTAAATTATCACTCCCAAAACATCTTCCAAATATTTATCTCCTAGAAAGTCTATATTAGTAGATTGTTATTTCAGGTACATGGAATTATGATCTATCAGACCTTTAAAATAATATAAATAATATAAACAATAACTAAAAATACAATCTTCCAACTGTCCAAAGAGAACTTAATAGGCCTGTCTTTTCCTACACTTTATAATGGTGAGTGAAGGGAGACAAATATATGATGATCAATGCAAGATAATATTCTTCAGAGGTGAAAGTGAAAATAGGAAGTGAATCCCTCTGCAAAATTAGGAAGTCCCATAGCATGTTTGCAGTATTTCTCAAACTTTAAAGTGCATAGGAATCACTGTGGGAGCTTGTTAAATTTGAAATTCCATTTTAATAGGTCTGGAGTAGGACTGAGAGTCTGCATTTCTAGCTAGCTTTGGGTTGATGCTTCTGGTTCTGAGCCAGGTTCTACCCTTTGAAAACCAGAAGCTTGGTGGTTAAGGAGGTAGCTCTCATATCACATAAATTGGATTTGTATCTAATCATGACACTTAACAACTGTGTGACCTTGACTGTGGTATTGAACCCTCTGCCTGCTCAATGTCAGCTGTAGAGCAGGGCTAATCAGAAGTTGTTATATAAGACAATGTATGTAGAACATGTGTCATGGTGCTTGGCACATAGAAGATAATTAGAAGAAGAAGCAGAAGAAGGGGGAGGGAGATTAGTGAAGAATTAATGCATTTTTC
The DNA here is from genome assembly GCA_003697995.1 of Taxidea taxus jeffersonii. NCBI lineage: Eukaryota > Metazoa > Chordata > Mammalia > Carnivora > Mustelidae > Taxidea > Taxidea taxus. Next base: position 87,865 of record ML101641.1, read on the forward strand.
TGTTAATGGGCTGTTTAACAGACACAGAGGGTAAGTTCTCAGCCTTATCAAACAGTGGAATAGTGTGGGAACATATCTCTCTCTCTCTCTCTCTCTCTCTCTCTATATATATATATATATATAATGTATAATAGATATATATATATATGTTTGTGTGTGCATGTGTGTGGGGGGACATGTATTCACTATTTCACTATTCTGATATTTATGTATATGTATATTTATACTATTTCACAGATAAATATATAGCTACAGTGTCCGCTCACATCTTAGCCTTTTTCCCAAAGTAATGAAAATGAATGATACAAGTTGAGAACCCCTCAGGTTCTAAAGAGCAGGTATACATGGGGCACCCAATGTCAGCTTCTTGGCCAAGCCCAAAATCTTAGGGCTGGATCAAAAGCCAGAAGTTTGGGGCTCCTGGGTGGCTCAATGGGTTAAAGCCTCTGCCTTCGGCTCAGGTCATGATCCCAGGGTCCTGGGATCAAGCCTCGCATTGGGTTCTCTGCTCCGCGGGGAGCCTGCTTCCTCCTCTCTCTTTCTGCCTGCCTCTCTGCCTACTTGTGATCTCTGTCTGTCAAATAAATAAATAAAATCTTAAAAAAAAAAAAAGCCAGAAGTTTCAGAGAAGTCCTGAGCTCACCAGACTGCAGACACAGGACCAACTCTAGGAAGCCTGCTGAGAAGTTTCAACAGCCACTCAAGCTCATCTCCCAGGCAGAGGAATATCTGATCAGCCAGTGCTGATAAAAGATTTTCAGGAGGAGGAAAAGTTAACTCATAGGAAGTGAAAAACTTTTAGGACCAAGGCGACAGCATGTGAAAAGGCAATGTGACCAGATATGGCATGGGGGGAAGGAATCATTGAAAATGGCAAGCGATGTGGAAGGGCAAAGAAGCAGAGGCTATTTGGCATGAGAAGAAGGTAGTTGCTGGGGGAGGTGCCAGACCACGCCTGACCCTGAGGCCATACTAAGGAACTTCGGTTGATCTCAAGAGCATAAACAATTTTTAAGCAAGCACAGACGTGATCAGATTTCAAAATCACTCTGATGTAAGATTTGGAATGAGGCCCGAGCTAATACCAATTAGGACAATATTGAAGTAGCTGAAGACAATGGTGGAAGAATGAGAGGGGGGTGGTGGTACATTGGCACTAGAAATCATAAAAGGATTTTAACAGGGGTCGGGAAGATAAGGTGGTCATTTTAGAAACATGAATGGTAAATCAAAGATGGAAAGCCCAACATAAGACCAGTTAAAAGGTGATGACAAAAGTATAGGAAGAAAATATGAAGGTCTGTATTACCACTGGGGCATTAGGAGGAGATGATAGATTTAAGCAATTCTTAAAATGTGAATCCATTTTTTTTTAAGCCAAGATTTTGGTGGTCCCCCAGGATATGGTGACATCAATAAGGGAAGGACACAAGAAAGGAGAAAGGGATTTGAAAGGCTAGATTAGAAGTTCATGACTTGCTAGCTGAAATACTTAATATACTTTACAGTCCGTCAGCCTAATGTATGTCTTCCCTCAATCCTTTCAACTTCTTGCTAATAACATTCCAGGGTGAGAATAGTTCTCAGAATAACACTAGAAGTCAAAATAATACCATTGAAGTCTAATTTTCCAAATATTTTCATAAAAGGAAATTATGTTCTGACCAAGAGGTTGATACCCTACATTTTAAACGCCAGACCTCAAATGTCACATTTAATCAGCTGTAACTTGATGTGTGAGTACACTCTATGAATGAAAACCATTTTGTCAAGAGACAGTATCCGAGTCCGTAAACCAGGTTGAACTTCAAGAATAATGCTGGTTATCACAGGGTTTACCCATCTGAAACCTGAAACTAGAGAATTAAATCTTATGAACTGAAACGCATTGGGAGTCAATAGGTCAGTGTAGTGTTGCACTATTTGCTGTAATGGCACTAAGCAATCACACGGATGGATTGGCAGAGCAACATACACATGAATCGCTAGTGCAGAATCATCCTGAGTTCGTAGTTAGTCTGAACTATCTATAACAGAGCTCAAAGAGACACCTGGCAATGCCCCTAAAGGAAATGCTGGGGGCTTAGGAGTAGACAATGCCAAGATGAGTATCAATTTATCTTCATTGCAGAGAGCTAGATGGCAGTGCAGCCTGGGAAAGTTCCAGGGCATAGCTCAACCTTGATGAAGAGATCAAAGCTTTAAGAAAAAGAACAGAATACAGCCTTCGAGGCAAACCTGGTCTTGCAGTAAGCTATTGTACTTCCTGGCTTTGTGATCTTGGAAAAGAGAGCTGAACCATATTTTCTCCTGTGAAATAATAATAACTGGCTGCTGCCAGACACAAGGACTAAAATGCTAATATGCAAAAGCACATAGAAAAGTGACAAGACTGGTGCTCGTGGAATGTTGCTCTTTTCCCTCAACTCTTTGTTTGGTGGCTAGAGGCATTAGTGTACATCAGAGTCTTCTAGAGTGTTTGTGATCATGTGGGTTCCTGGCCTCCAATTCCCAAGAATTCCAACTCATAGGTCTGAAGTAGTGTCCAGAAATACACATTCCAAGACACTCCCCCAGTGGCTGATGTAGTTGATACATGGACCAATTACGTGGGGCCAGAGTGTTATAGGAAAGTGGGGACAGTTACTCTGGGACATAAAGAGACAAATCTGAAAACACTATTATAAAACAACTCTAAGTTCTGACTCAAAATACACTGCAGAATAGCTCTCAAGTTCCCTGGCGTGGTCCAAGGAAACATAGGAAAGGAAGGTGTTCATTATCCAGGACCAAATGTAGAATTTTTCTCAGGGAGTCAGATGTCACTGACATTGGAGGCCACAATTTGCAAGTCACCTCGGGTTGAAGACCAAACTGTAAGGGATTGTCCTATGACCAAGAATATTTTATTGAAAGAAGTGAATGCTCTCAGTGGATGAGTTTTCAAGAAAAAAAGTAAATAAATATTTGTGTGCTAAGACATGTGTTTTTCTATTCAAACCTGTCATTTCCTGCTTGGCTATCTCAGAATTCCTGAAGAGCAAAGTCAGTTTCTTCGTATAACCCCTCCCCCACACTTACCATTTCCTTAACCTCAGTTCTGTACTCAGGAGCTCTCCTATTAAGAACAAGGAGTCATACTTACCTGGCAGGGGAGATACCATGATCACGAAGGTGGTTTTCCCAGGGCGAGGCTTATCCATTGCACTCCGGATGTGATGACCCCTGCGATTTCCCCAAATGTGGGAAACTCGACTGCATAATTTGTGGTAGTGGGGGACTGCGTTCGCGCTTTCCCCTGTAGAAAAAAAAAAAAAAAAAAAAAGAACAAGGAGTCAGTCCTCTCCAAGCAGGAGAAAGTTTTTTTGTTTTTTTTTTAAGATTTTATTTATTTATTTGTTAGAGAGAGAGAGCGAGCACAGGCAGACAGAGAGGCAGGCAGAGGCAGAGGGAGAAGCAGGCTCCCTGCCGAGCAAGGAGCCCAATGTGGGACTCCATCCCAGGACTCCAGGATCAGGACCTGAGCCGAAGGCAGCCGCTCAACCAACTGAGCCACCCAGGCGTCCCGAAAAAGTGTTTTATACAGTGTTCAAACACAGCAGCCAGTATAATCACATCCTACCTGAATTCCCCAAACTGTTCATTTCACTAAGCAAACTCCATTCATTAAGTGCTTTGCACTTGAGCAGTATTAGTGAGTGAACCAAGCATTTTCATTCGCAGGTATTTTCCCATTTATCTAATAGCCTTGCTTTTCCAGATGTGTGAATATATTAAATCACTCAGTACTGAGTGGTGGTAAATCACAGCTTTGCATGCCCGACTTCCATTGAAGCTACTAACAAGAAAACCTCATAAATGGAGATCACTTGATATAATAATCTTGTTCCAGATATGATTTGGGGGGAGCCCAGGCCATAAAAGGAAGAAAAGGAAGAGAGGAGGAATATGTGACCATGCAGCATGAAAGAAAAATGAAAAGAAGAAAAAAAAAAAGAAAAGAAAAATAACATTTTAGGTTGCTTCTTTTAAAATGGCTTTGGTATATGAAAGAATGAGAAGAGATTGCCCCTAAATCACAGTCCTATGGGGGACAAAACTAAGCTAGACTTGGTAAATAAGGACATAGGAGAAAGATCGTTTAAAAGTTGCTAATCATCACGTTCAAATTCAAGTGCAGCTTCAAAAGCTTAAAAAAAAAAAAAAAAATCTCTCTATATTAGGTCTTTTTAGAGCCCCAGAGAGAAATCAAGGAACTGGTAATCAGCACTTTTAAGATTAAATCGTAAGCGTCCCCAGACAATCAGAAAATTGAAGTTTTTTCTCTTTAAAGATTTCTGTAGTATGTGACCTGACTGAGTGCAATCAGGTAAAGAACATAAAAGGCCTGATTCAGAGTTTAGGCCAAATTTCCAGAGGTACTGTGGAGAAAGAGAACCCCAGAAAAGGGAAGAGGAAAAAAAATCATCAATCTCTGTCTCTCCAAGCTCTGAAGACAGTCTGTCTTACCATATCTATGGTTTTTGTAGGTGTAAGATGTCGCCTCAAGCTAGAGAGACAAATGAAATAAGGAGTGGCTTATGAAAAGTATCCCTGAAAAAATTCAGGAGGTCTCCTGGAAATCAGTTCTTGCATTGTGCACTTTATCTGTGCTAAAATATGTTTTCCTCCATCTTTCCCCCATCACATTTATTGCTTAAAATACAGGTTACCTCTCTTCTGGTTACTATAATAAAGCCCCCAATGTGCCTGAATTTTAGTCATTAAGAAACTCTTGAAAATTCTTCATATATTTCATATATAGATTTCATATATTTTCCTCAGTATTCCTGAAAGACTGAATGAAATATAATATTCATTCAGCAAAAGTTTGTGGAGTAGCAACTGTTCCAGGCTCTCTGCTTTCATGATTTGAGGCTGGTCATTAGAAAGACTCATTGTGCATCCTGACACCATCATCGCCTCCCGCTTTGCTCCCTGATGCTGAGGCAGCCAGTGCCTGCACAGTGTTTCTGCCTGGCTGCCCTGAGCACAGCCTCCTTGTTAAAAAGGATGGTTGTAGAGGCACCTGGGTGGCTCAGGCAGTTGAGCTCCTGACTCATGATTTTGGCTCAGGTCTTGATCTCAGAGTCCTGAGCTCAAACCTCATGTTGGCTCCATGCCAGGTGTGGAGCCTGCTTAGGACTCTCTCTGGAGAAGGAGGAAACAAGATGGAAGATGAGTAGGAGACTGAAATATCAGGTCCCTGGAGTTCAGCTAGATAGTTATCAAACCATTCTGAACACCTACAAACTCAACAGGAGCTAGAAGAGAAGAAGAGCAACAATTCTAGGAATAGAAAATCAACCACTTTCTGGAAGGTAGGATGTGCAGAGAAGTGAATCCAAAGTGACAGGAAGATAGACCACAGGGGGAGGGGCCAGGTCCAGGGAAATGGTAGAGCAGCAGAGCACAAAATTGGAACTTTTTCGAAGTCTGTTCCAATGAGGGTCATCGCTACAGAGGCTAAGCAGGGGGTGGAGCCCTCACAGGGACAGTGTGGTCTCAGGACCCACAGGGTCTCAAAAAGACCAGGGGTGCCTGAGGGTGGCAGAGCTCCCAGGTATTGGAGCAGGGAGGTTGGCTCCAGAGACAGAGCCGAGAAGAGGGCTCTGAGCTCAGGATTACCTTAAACCATGATCCAAGTCACAGTCAGGCCACTGCTCTTCAAGTAGGGACCCCACGAGTGGCAGATCCAGGAGACTCACCTTCCTCCTCCAGGAGGAGTGGTGTGGGAGCACGCTGCAATAATCTACTGGGTTTGGAAACTCCAAACAAGGCTGTGCACCAGAGATAGAAATGATCGGTCACAGGCTAGGTGAGCTCAGAGTGTGGACAGAGACCAGGGAGATAGGAGGGATTGATTGCTTTTCTCTGAGGGTGCACTGAGGAGTGGGGCCCCAATCTCTCGGTTCCTGTGGGCCAGAAGTTTGGAGGACGCCATCCTCATTTCCATCCTCCAAAACTGTATGGAAAGCGTTTGGGGAACAAAATCTCCTGAGAGCAAACCTGAATAGATTACTTAGCTTGGCCCCTGGCAAGGAGAGTGCAATTCCACCTCGGGCAAAGACATTTGAGAATCACTGCAACAGGCCCCTCCCCCAGAAGATCAGCAAGAACATCCAGCCAAGACCAAGTTTACTGATCAATGAGAAATGTGGAACTCCAGAACTAGGGGAAAGCAACACATAGAATTCATGGCTTTTCCCCCATGATCCTTTAGTCTTTCAAAGTTAAATTTCTTTAATTGTATTTTTTCTTATTCTTTTTTTAAATTTTCCATTCCTATTTTAATGTTTTTAAACCATTTTATCTTATCAATACCTATTTTTAGGAAATATTTTTAAATTTTCATTGCTATATTCATATTTTACCCCTTCATTGTACTTAACCTTATTTTTTATATACATATAGGGTTTTCTTTTCTTTAAAATTTTGGTATACAATTTCTTCTAATAGATCAAAATATACCTTAAATCTAGTGCATGGCTTTGTTCAACTCTGCAGCCTGAGCACATCTCTCCTCTTTTATTTTTTTCTTCTGTTTCCAACCAAATTCTTATCTTATCAATTCCTTTTTTAGAATCTTTTTAAATTTTCATCTTTACAGTCATATTCTATCCCTTCATCATGTTTACCCTTATTTTTGTATATATATATATGAGTTATTCTTTCTTTAGAATGTTGGGAGGTAGTTTCTTCTAAGAGAAGAGAATACATGCAAAATCAAGTGGGTGGTTCTATTCAGCAGTCATATATATATATACATATATATGTATTTAATATGTACATATTTTGTTCTATTCTATTTTCTGTTCTATTCAGCATAAGTGCATATTTTATATATATATATATATATATATATATTTAATTTTTGAAAAATTTCTCTTCAACCCATTTCTTCTCCCCCCAATTTGGGGTCTCTTCTGATTTGATTAGCATACATTTTTCTGGGGTCTTTGCCACCCTTTTAGTATTTCATTTGCTCCTTCATATATTCTTATCTGGACAAAATGACAAGGCAGAAAACCTCACCACAAAAAAAATGCCAAAAAAAAAAAAAAAAAAGAATAAGAGGCAGTACCAAAGGCTAGGGACACAATCAATACAGACATTGGTAATATGTCAGATGCAGAGTTCAGGATGACAATTCTCAAGGTGCTAGCTGGGTTCGAAAAAGGCATGGAAGATATTAGAGAAACCCTATCTATAGAAATAAAAGCCCATTCTGGGGAAATAAAAGAATTAAAATCTAACCAAGCTGAAATCAAAAAAGCTATTAATAAGGTGCAATAAAAGTGGGGACTCTTAGTGCTAGGATAAATGAGGCAGAAGAGAGAATTAGTGATATAGAAAACCAAATGACAAAGAATAAAGAAGCTGAGCAAAAGAGAGACAAACAACTACTGGACCATGAGGGGAGAATTAGAGAGATAAGTGATACCATAAGACGAAACAATATTAGAAAATAATTGGGATTCCAGGAGAAGAAGAAAGTTGGGGGGGCAGAAGGTATATTGGAGCAAATTAAATAATGTAGAGAATTTCCCTAATATGGCAAAAGGGGCAAGCATTAATATCCAGGAGGCACAAAGATTCTCCCTTGAAATCAATAAAAATAGGTCCACACCCTGTCATCCAATAGTAAAACGCAAGATCTCAGTGACAAAAAGAAAATCCTGAAAGCAGCTCAGGCCAAGAAGTCTGTAACATACAATGGTAGAAATATTAGATTGGCAGCAGACCTATCCACAGAGACCTAGAAGGCCAGAAAGGACTGGCATGATATATTCAGAGCACTAAATGAGAAAAATATGCAGCCAAAAATACTACATTTGACTAGGCTATCATTGAAAATAGAAGGAGAGATAAAATCTTCCAGGAAAAACAAAAATTAAAACAATTTGCAACCAAACCAGCACTACAGGAAATATTGAAAGGGGTCCTCTAAGCAAAGAATGAGCCTAAAAGTAACAAACCAGAAAGGAACAGAGACTATATACAATAACAGTCACCTTACAGGCAATACAATGGCACTAAATGCATATCTTTCAGTAGTTACCCTGCATGTAAGTGGACTAAATGCCCCAATCAAAAGACACAGGGTATCAGAATGGATAAAAGGGCAAGACCCATCAATATGCTGTCTACAAGAAACTCATTTTAGACCCAAAGACACCTCCAGATTTAAAGAGAGGGGGTGGAAAACAACTTACCATGCTAATGGACATCAAAAGAAAGCTGGGGTGGCAAACCTTATATTGGATAAATTAGATTTTAAGTCAAAGACTGTAATAAGAGATGAGGAAGGACACTATATCATACTCAAAGGGTCTGTCCAACAAGAAGAGCTAACAATTTTAAATATCTATGCCCCTAACATGGGAGCAGCCAACTATATAAACCACTTAATAACAAAATCAAAGAAACACATCGACAATAATAGTAGGGGAATTTAACACCCCCCCCCCACTGAAATGGACAGATCATCCAAGCAAAAGAACAACAAGGAAATAAAGGCTTTAGGTGACACACTAGAGCAGATGGACATCACAGATATTCAGAACATTCCATCCCAAAACAACAGAATACACATTCTTCTCTAGTGCACATGGAACATTCTCCAGAATAGATCACATCCTGGGCCACAAATCAGATCTCAACTGGTACCAAAAGATTGGGATTTTTCCCTACATATTTTCAGACCACAATGTACTGAAACTAAAATTCAATAACAAGAGGAAAGTTGGAAAGAACTCAAATACATGGGGGCTAAAGAGCATCCTACTAAAGACTGAAGGTCAACCAAGAAATGAAAGAAGAATTAGAAAAATTCATGGAAACAAATGAAAATGAAAACACAACTGTTCAAAACCTTTGGCACACAGGAAATGCAGTCCTGAGAGGAAAGTATATAACAATACAAGGCTTTCTCAAAAAACAAAAAAGGTCTCAAGTACACAACCTAACCCTACACCTAAAGGAGCTGGAGAAAGAACAGCAAAGAAAGCCTAAACCCAGCAGGAGAAGAGAAATAATGATCAGAGCAGAAATCAATGAAATAGAAACCACAAGAACAGAAGAACAAATCAATAAAACTAGGAGCTGGTTCTTTGAAAGAATTAATAAGATTGATAAACCCCTGGCCAGACTTATCCAAAAGAAAAGAGAAAGGACCCAAATAAATAAAATCATGAATGAAAAAGGAGAGATCACAACCAACACCAAAGAAATACAAACAATTATAAGAACATATTATGAGCAACTACACGCCAGCAAATTTTACAATATGGAAGAAATGGATGCATTCCTAGAGACGTATAAACTACCAAACTAAACCAGGAAGAAATAGAAAACCTGAAGACCCATAACCAGTAAGGAGATTGAAGCAATCATCAAAAATTTCCAAACAAACAAGAGCCTAGGGCCAAATAGCTTCCCAGGGGAATTCTACCAAACATTTAAAGAAGAATGAATACCTATTCTCCTGAAACTGTTCTAAAAATAGAAATGGAAGGAAAACTTCCAAACTCATTTTATGAGGCCAGCATTACCTTGATCCCAAAACCAGACAAAGACCCAATCAAAACAACAGTTATAGACCAATATCCTTGATGAACATGGATGAAAAATTCTCACCAAAATACTAGCCAATAGGATCCAACAGTACATTAAAATGATTATTCACTACAACCAAGTGGGATTTATTCCTGGGCTGCAAATCAATCAATGTGATACAATATTGTTAATAAAAGAAAGAACAAGAATCATATGATACTCTCAATAGATGCAGAGAAAGTATTTGACAAAGTACAGCATCCTTTCTTGACCAAAACTCTTCACAGTGCAGGCATAGAGGATACATACCTCAATATCATCAAAGCCAACTATGAAAAACCGACAGCGAGTATCATTCTCAATGGGGAAAAACTTAGAGCTTTTCCCCTAAGGTCAGGAATGCAGAAGGGATGTCCACTATCACCACTGCTAGTCAACATAGTACTAGAAGTCTTAGTCTCAGCAATCAGACAACAAAAAGAAATTATAGGCCTTCGAATCAGCAGAGAAGAAGTCAAACTCTCACTCTTTGCAGATTATTTGATACTCTATGTGGAAAACCCAAAAGACTCCACTCCAAAACTGTGAAACCTCATACAGGAATTCAGTAAAGCAGCAGGATATAAAATCAATGCACAGAAGTCAGTTGTATTTCTATACACCAACAGCAAGACAGAAGAAAGAGAAATTAAGGAGTCAATCCCATTTATAATTGCACACAAAACTGTAAGTTACCTGGGAATAAACCTAGCCAAAGAGGCAAAGAATATGTACTCAGAAAATTATAAAGTACTCATAAAAGAAATTCATGAAGACACAAAGAAATGGAAAAATGTTCCATGCTCATGGATTCGAAGAACAAATATTGGTCTATGCTACCTAAAGCAATCTACACATTTAATGTAATTCCTATTAATTATTTTCAAAGAAATGGAACAAATAATCCTAAAATTTATATGGAACCAGAAAAGACCCCAAATAGCCAGAGGAATGTTGAAAAAGAAAACCAAAGCTGGTGGCATCACAATTCCAGACTTCAAGCTCTATTACAAAGCTGTCATCATTAAGACAGTATGGTACTGGCACAAAAACAGACACATAGATCAATGGAACAAAACAGAGAGCCCAGAAATAGACCCTCAACTCAATGATTAATTAACTTTCGACAAAGTAGGAAAGAATGTTGAATGAAAAAAAGTCTCTTCAACAAATGGTGTTGGGAAAATTGGACAACCACTTGCGGAAGAATGATACTGGACCATTTCCTTACACCACATACAAAAATAGACTCAAAATGAATGAAAGACCTCAATGTGAGAAAGGAATCCATCAAAATCCTTGAGGAGAACACAGGCAGCAACCTCTTCCACCTCAGCTACAGCAAATTCTTCCTAGATACATCACCAAAGGCAAGGGAAGCAGGGGCAAAAATGAACTATTGGGACTTCATCAAGATCAAGAGCCTTTTTTTAAAAAAGATTTTATTTGTTTATTTAACAGACATAGATCACAAGTAGACAGAGAGGCAGGCAGAGAGAGAGGAGGAAGCAGGCTTCCTGCTGAGCAGAGAGCCTGATGCAGGGCTTGATCCTAGAACCCTGGGATCATGACCTAAGCTGAAGGCAGAGGCTTTAACCCACTGAGCCACCCAGGCGCGCCAAGATCAAAAGCTTTTGCACAACAAGAGAGACAGTCAACAAAACCAAAAGACAACTGATAGAATGAGAGAAGATATGTGCAAATGGCATATCAGATAAAGGGCTAGTATTCAAAATCTATAAAAAACTTATCAAACTCAACACCCAAAGAACAAATAATCCAATCAAGAAATGGACAGAGGACATGAACAGACATTTCTGCAAAGAAAACATCCAGATGGCCAACAGACACATGAAAAAGTTCTCCACCTCACTCGGCATCAGGGAAATACAAATCAAAACCATAGTGAGATACCACCTCACACCAGTCAGAATAGCTAAAATTAACAAGTCAGGAAATAACAGACTTTGGCAAGTATGGGGAGAAAGGGGAAACCTCCTACACTGTTGATGGGAATGCAAGATGGTGCAGCCACTCTGGAAAACAGTATGGAAGTTCTTCAAACAGTTGAAAATAGAGCTACCCTATGACCCAGCAATCACACTACTGGGTATTTACCCTAACTATACAAATGTAGTGATCTGAAGGGGCATGTGCACTTGAATGTTTATAGCAGCAATGTCCACAATAGCCAAACTATGGAAAGAACCTAGATGTCCATCAACAGATGAATGGATAAAGAAGATGTGGTATATACACACACACACACACACACACACACACACACACAATGGAATACTGTGCAGTCATCAAAAGAAACAAAATCTTGCCATTTGCAACAATGTGAATAGAACTAGAGGGTATTATGCTAAGCGAAATAAGTCAATCAGAGAAAGACAATTATCGTATGAGCTCTCTGATATGAGGAATTTGAGAGGCAGGGCGGGGGGTTGTGGGGGGTAGGGAAGGAAAAAATGAGACAAGATGGGATCAGGAGGGAGACAAACCATAAGAGACTTTTAATCTCACGAAACAAATTGAGGGTTCCGGGGGTGGGGTGGGTTTAAGTATAGGGAGACTGGGATATGGACATTGGAGAGGGTATGTACTATGGTGAGTGCTCTGAAGTGTATAAGCCTGATGATTCACAGAACTGTACCCCTGGAGCCAATAATACATTATATGTTTAAAAAAAAAAAAGATTCTCTCCCTCTGCCCCTCCCCCACTCGATGTGCACTTGCTCTCTCTCTCTCTGTCAAATAAATAAATAAATCTTTTAAAAAAGGGGGGAGGGATGGCTATAGGTAGAATGAACGTGTTAGGTTTAGTCCCCACCAATTATAGGGTTAAACCCTTCGCCCCACTCCTCCCACATACTGGGATTTTGGGGCCACTAGACCCATTTTGTAGGAGTATTTCATCAGTATACCTAGGAAAGTATATGCTATGTCTACAGACTTGAGTTCTTAGAAGCTCAGCTCTCCAGGCTCAGCAGCAAGCACTATGGTTCCTAGTTCATCATGATCAGATGCACTGGATAGGGTAACAAGACAACTTAGATGCCTACCTTGCTGTGTCCATCCTATGTCTAGCAATAAGCCTTCGACTGACCCTGTGCCAAAGATCCTCGCATAGTCCTAATTACATTTTGTTATTATTTTTTAATTATTATTTTTATTATGTTATGTTAGTCACCAAACAGTACATCATTAGTCTTTGAGGTAGTGTTCCATGATTCATGGTTTGAATATAACACCCAGTGCTCCATGCAAATAGTGCTCTCCTTGACACCCATCACTGGGCCAACCCATGCCCCCATCCCCTCTCCTCTGAAACCCTCAGTTTCTCAGAGTCCACAGTGTCTTATGGTTTGTCTCCTTCTCCAGTTCCCCCCCTCCCTTCACTTTTCCCTTCCTTCTAATGCCCTCCATGCTATTCTTTATGTTCCACAAGTCAGTGAAACCATATGATAAACACCAGCTTCCTATCATCTGTGACACTGATCTCTCTAACCCAGCCTCTTCTCCCCTCCCAATGCAACAAAATACACCTGTTGCTGAAGTCATACTCCCCCATTTGGAGTTCTGTGACAGAGGCGTATGGTTCCCTGACTCTGTACCTTCTAAAGTTATTTCTCTCCCTTTAGGAAGCTCACTTAAAACTGGTCTTCCTGGAAGCTCTCCCAGGTCCCTCCTCCCCAAGTCTCTCTTACCTCTGTGAGATCTGCTTCACACAGATCTATCATAATTCTCCACGGCTCCTTCACTCCTCTGCCACCTGTAAGCTGTTTGACTCAGTGTACATTAACATGTGGCCATTTAAGGATCTCTTTCTACGTATGGTTTTATGCTAAGTACCCAGACATCTTGGGTAGGCTTTAATACATAAAAGTCAGAGATAGGAATTGTTTGCTTTATATTTTAAAAAGGGAAGCAGTCTCAGGAAAAAAAAAAGAAAAAAGATTGTTTCTTTCTTTTAAAGATTTTATTTATCCATTTGAGAGAGAGAGAGATTAAAGAGAGTGAGTGCGAATGGGGGAGGAAGGAGCAGAGGGAGATGGAGAAGCAGACTCCACACCGAGCAGGGAGCCAGACGTGGGATCATGACTTGACCCGAAGGCAGATGCTTAACTGACTAAGCTACCCAGGTTCTCCCCACACCAAACGATGGTTTGCTTAAGGCCATACAACTAGTAGATAGTGGAGCAGAGATTTGAATCTAAGCTGGCCTCCAAAGCTGTCGGTCTTCATTAGTTTACATTACTGGTCTTCTGTCTTCAGCGACTAAGCCAATGCTAAGCCCTTGTTAGACACTGAATAAATACTTATTTATGAAAACGAGTGAATGGATGATAGCTTGTGCTATGTTAACCTTCACAGTACTATCCCACAGTATTGCCCTCATTCAGAGACAAATTAAACACCTAGCTCACTGTCTCTGTCCTTCAACACATGCCATTATCCTGGGTAAGACTGGATACCCCAGCCAGCATGCTGGTGTCTCAGTTTCCTGAAGGTGTTCAATAGATATCTCTGAAGACATCTCCTACTCTTACCCTCTTCTCCTTTCTCTGAGAACTGACCCTTGTGTGCAGGGATGAGTGCTGGAGGTCATGTTAGCAGTATGTAACACATCCCTGAGACACAGTTCATTAGAGGAACAGAGATGCTTAACTGTAACTATGCCAATCATATTCTCTCTCCTAAGAATTTAGAATTGGGCTGCTCAGTTGAACAGAGAAAATGTTTAAACTCTGGCCCTGTGAAGTGGCCTCCTTTGTTCACCTACATGCCAAGCAGTGAAATCTGGTTGCAGAGGGAGAATATTGAAGCAGATACATAGAGCAGAAGCAAAAAAGAAACAGAATATCACTTGAATTATTAATGTTTTATACTTGCTTTTATAACATGGCTTAGTGCCAGACTGCCCTTGGAGTTGTTCCATGAACTAGCCCTATATAAATATATCCAATAAATTTTCTTTATTATTTTCTTGAGTTACTTGGAGAGTTTCAACTAAAGTAATTCTTCATGTCTAGATTCCTTCTCCCATCACTTTTCTTCAGTCACATGGACCTTGGCAGCACCCCAAATAATACTAACTCCAATATCACTAGGACCAACATCCCTCTTCTGACCACAAATTTATGTTCTTCCAGCTTGATTTTTCAACTCATTCCTCTGCCTGTTCATCAGTCCCAAATAATCCTCCAGCCCGATGGCCCTTCACGCTTCTCTCTACCAAAAGTACCCCATTGTGTATTCACTTCCCTCCCGGTTCAGTTTAAATGCTCTGGTTTTTCACTCCCACCGCTTGTCAATACACTTCCTTGCTGCTTTGACCTTCTCTAGGACCACCTGAAAATCAAACATCATCAGCACAACCCCTTGAGTGTATCCACTTACCATGTTTTATTTTTTTTCTATACCTGCACTTACGCAGCTAATATATATTTGAAAGCTTCTATGCCAGGCACTGTTCCAACTTTTTGCTCACAAAAACTCATTTTATATATGAGGTTAGTATTATTAGTAATATTTTACAGATAAATAAACTGAGGCACAAAAGAAGCAGCTTCCCAAGGTCACACAGCAAGTAAGAGGCAGAGCTAGGATTCAGGCTCAGGCAGTCTGGTTGTACAGAATCTGCTCTTAGTTCATCATACTTCACATAAAATATATAAACACCGTTTTACAGATGTTCTCTCAGTGTCCCACTAACAAATCTGGAAGGAGATATATGTCCCCATTCTTTCCTCCACTCCTCCATTCTTCCAATTAGAATAATCCCTCTATTTATCTCTAGATTGGCATCCCTTCCCCCATCTCCTCAGAAATCTTACTCTATTTATTATACTTTCTCTCTTCTGTATCTAGACCCTAACATTATGATTTCTGGGAAATTTACTCTTCTTACTTTCCAAACATCTTTTTTTACTCATTTTGCTATTATATTTTTAGCAGCCAAGTTATATTTCTTGGTACTGTTACTTCTTTCTTAGTTTTACCTTTTCCTGATTTAAAGTACACAAAAACTTTCCTTTTCTCTCAAAGAACATTAATTATATTTTGAAGATTACTTTGTTTTCTCCATAATTATCTCTGTGTCATCCATGATCTTTTCATCTCTTTATTTTGATCTGCCTTTCATGATGGAGATTTCTAAAGCATATTGTTTGCTCTTGGGCTGTAGATTCATTTTCAAAGTGCTGATGACCTAATGGAATCACTTTTGGGGGGAAGAGCTTTCCAAAGCTTACTTCTTTGTAGGGCGATCTGAACTTTCTGTCTGGGGATTCTAAAATATATTGGGTTCAAGTTTGATATCTGTTAAGAGCTGAACTGTAGTCCCTCGAAATTCATATATTGGAATCCTAACCCTCATTTCTTTGGAATGTGAATTTACTTAGAATTAGGGTTGTTACAGATGTAATTAAGATAAGGTCTTGCTGGAGTAGGGTGGGTTCTTAATCCAGTGTGACTGGTGTCCTTACAAAAAGGGAAATTTGGGGGACGCCTGGGTGGCTCAGTTGGTTAAGCAGCTGCCTTCGGCTCAGGTCATGATCCCAGCGTCCTGGGATCGAGTCCCACATCGGGCTCCTTGCTCGGCAGGGAGCCTGCTTCTCCCTCTGCCTCTGCCTGCCACTCTGTCTGCCTGTGCTCATATGCTCTCTCTCTCTGACAAATAAATAAATAAAAATCTTTAAAAAAAAAAAAAGGAAATTTGGACACAGGCACACAGTGGTTCATGCACCACACATGCACACGCACACACTCACGTATGGAGAATATCATGTGAAGATTAAGGCAGAGATTGAGGTCATGCATTAGAAGCCAAGGAATGCCAAACATCATAGGCAAAACACCGAAAGAAGAGAGGAGTTGAACAGATCTTCCCTCATAGCCCTCCAAGAAATCAACACTGCTGACACTTCGATCTTGGGCTTTCTAGCCTCCAGAACTCTGAGACGATACAATTAAGTTGTTTAAGCCATCCAGTCTGTTGTATGTTGTCAAGCAGCCCTAGGAAATGAATACAACAACTCTTAAGTGCTTTCCAGAAGAGTGTTTCTAGCTTCTGCCATTTAAGAGGCAAGATGAAGAATATCATCTGGGGTCCCCACTCTTCAGTATGTAAGCTTCCACTTAATTCCTTTGTTTTTAGTCCTGTACGCCACCACCTGCACACTCAAACACACACACACACACACACACACACACCCCTCCTATTGTATCAGGTATCCTGGGCCTTTTTGGTTTAATTTCTTCATAAAAAAGTCCTCTGGATTGCTGTGTGGAAGGATGCTTCTGGCCATGCTGACTGGGCAGTAGATCAGCAACCCCAGGTGCTCCATAAGCAGATCTTCAAAAACCCACTCTTTTCTTCCTGTGCCTACCATCTACTCCCTGTGGCACATGGTGTCTCTAAGATCTGAAGCTCTGTGGAGGACCCTGAGATATTTTGAGGTACCAAAATTTCAACCATGTTAGTATCTCCTTCTATGAGAGCATAGTTTCTAAATTTACATGTTCCATAAGTGACTTATTATCTGCTCTCTATCTGCTATCTGACTTCCAAAAGTATATTGCACACTGAATTCTACTCCTGAAACCAATATTGTACTATATGTTAACTAACTAAAATTTAGGTTTTTTTTTTTTAGAAAGTGCATTACATTTTTGTTTTCACCACTGTAATGCATAACCTATCTTAATTCCCTTATTTTCATGTTAGTTGGCTTTGGTAAGCAGTGGAGATAAGCATGTGTGAACAATTTATCTCCCTTCAACAAAACTCCGTTGGCACTTTGTCTAGTTCTATTGAGATATAACTGGCATACATCACTGCGTAAGTTTCAGGTGTACAGCATGGCGACCTGACGTATATATGGTGAAATGACCACCACAGTAAATTTCACTGGCATTCATCATCTCATGTAGATGTGTGAGATCTTCACTTCTCTCTCATTGAGCTTCTGCTCCTATTATAGCAGCTCCAGTAAAAGTGCCCATATAATGTCCCTTAAGACTTCAATGCATGACATCCAGTAAACACTATTCAGTTGATTTCTCATTAGCACTTGTCAGATGACCATCCTCTATTTCTTGTTGCAGACATTCTCATTCTCACAACATGCCTTCTACCTCCATGGCTGTGTTGTGTCAGGCTCCTTTTGTGGCTTAATCTTCTCTGCCTGAACTCTAAATGTCGGGCTTCCCCGGGGATCTCTCTGAGGTATATTCTCTTCGCTGCTACTCTCTGTATGGTGATGCATTCTACTCCCATGGCTCCACCTACTATCTGTTCTCTTAGGATTCTTAGATGTACTTCTCCAGCTCAGACTGAGTCTGGGACCCACTGATCCATATGTCCAACTACCTATTTGACATCTACTGGCAGAATTCTTATAAACACTTCAAACTAAATATATGAGTAATAAAAGGAAAGGTAATATACCAGGACTATGATGTGAAAAACAGAAAAGCTGGAGCGTGTGAAGAATATGGTCACAGTAATGATCACAAGTGTAGAGGAAACTCAGAGTACTTGTTGTCAAGGAAGACAATGCAATGGAGCCCTAAAAGGATGCATTTCTAAAACAGGCTATTATTAATATCTAGTAAGGATCAACACTGGGGGATTGGTATTAGCTGAAATAAATTTGGAAAGAAGAGTGGAATTTCAGCAAAACTGTGATGTGCTAGCTTAGAAGCATTTAGTGAAGGTCTTTGGGCAGCAGAGAGATCAAGCAATGGCATGTGGGACAGAGCCAGTTACTAGCCTTTTCCTGTATTCACAGTTTGCCCTGTTGTTGGTCCTGTTACAGATTTAATTATGATTATGCTATTCGTGTGTAAAATATTTATTATTTTCAAATCATTCAATGTTACCAAGTAGCTCTCAAGTCCCATCCATGTGGGGGTACAGACAGCATTCAATGTGATTTTATGCCTTTCGGTCCATAGTTCAGCTCCATCAGCTAGATCCCCACAACTTTCATGAATAAAAGCCCCTACCTCACTATGAGGGGTGAAGATACAGAGCAAGGGCACTGAGAGCTGTGACCTCTATGGTATTTGAGCACATGTTTCTTGTTCTTCTTGGAATTTGTAGTTTTCCTCACTGGTGAAGAGGGGAAAACTTTCCATAAAAATGTGAGTACTGGTGCCAACATTACTTTCCCACCTGTGTTACTGTGATGGAATGAACCACACTGGTTTGTCATGATCAACTTGCCTTCTCTTTCTCAATAAGTCTCATGCCAGGGCTAATAGGTTGAGCCTCTTGTTTTCTTTCCCCCATAGCTCTGACCCCAAAAGGGTGTACTGGGCTCATCCAGAGCCACCAGTCAGAAGATACTGCTCTGTAGTTCTGTCATTTTGATGGTTCTTCTGTTTTTGTTTCCTATGCCTCATTTTGGAACTAGTTTTTGAGATTGCTTCTATTTATTTGACATGGACATTCAGTTTCATGGGACAGAGCAGGTCCTGCCTTTTCCCAAGGAACTGGTCTTTCTCCTATGCTTTTTCTCCTGCCACATCGCCCCAAGGTTAGCCGGCAAGTTCAGCTTGATTATATTTCTCTTTGGAGTTGTCACTATCCATCCTCAAGCTTATTTTGGAAAACCAAATTGATTTTATGTTCCAAATTTAAAGATGAGAAGACCGACACTCAGACTAGTTCCGTTCTTTCAGCACATGCATGAAGCTAGCTGGATGAGACACTGTCTGTAAAATGCCTTGCACACAAATTATACTTCTTACTTCCGCATCAGCACCTGGCCATAGCCCACTCTTTCATCCAGCTTATTCCAGTAGGCTCTTAATTGGAACCTCCCTCAGTTTATTACTCATTCTCACATAACATCTCAGGTGATGGGTTTTTTTTTAATTTTAATTCAATTAGCCAACATATAGTACATCAGGTGATATTTGTAAAGCATAGATTTAATCATGTCATCCTGCAGCTCCAGTCCTCCAGTGGTTTCCTGTCTCACTGAGAATCAAAACCAAAGTCCTGATTGTGCCCTAGAAAGATCTATCTGATCTGGCCCTCTTTTACCTCTCTCACTTATCTGAAACTTTTTCCCTTTACTCCCCGGCCCCTGCCACATTGGCTCTCCTGGTGTTCACAGATCCCACCATGCAGGAAGCTGCCTCAAGGCCTTTGCACTACTCTCCTGAACCTACACAGCCCCCACCCCACCCCAGGTAGTTGCCTGGCTAGCTACTTTACGTCCTTGAGTTCCTCAGGTCACCTTGCAGCTTGCTTAATCATAACCCTCCCCATGGCTCCTCGAACTGCCCAACCTCCTCTTTATTGCATGTCTCCACAATACTTTTTAGTATTTGATATACTCCATGTTTTATTTTGTTTCTTGTCTCTCTCCTCAACACACACACACGCATGCACACACACGTGTGTGCACACACACACACACACCAGTGTAAGCTCTCACAGCAGGGATTTGTGTCTGTTTGGTTCTCTGCCATATTCTCAGTGAATAGAAGACTGCCCAGATACCTATTCCAACTTGAATACTCCATAAATATTTGTTGAATTAATAATGAAAACTCTTTCACATGGTAGAGCTTAATGAATGCCTGGTAATTTGCTACTGGTGTTTGACCACTGTACAGTGTCTATTTGGGACAGGGACAAGAACCCTGTTCTTCTGATGTCACATGTCAGTGACTTTCCTACTCATCCAAAAATAGTGTGGGTGAGAAGATAGAGATAGAATAAATTATAACAGCAGAAATAAATAAATAGGCAAAAAATAAAGCACTCCAGTGGAAGAGCTAATACTTTTTCCTCAAATGTGCACTGAAAATATGAAGGATGCATCGTGACTGCTAAAATATGTTCCATCCCCTCCCATGTTATCTTCTAAAGTAGCATGGAGGCCAGTGATGCAAATAATGAGTCAGGTGTTGTTCTCCAAGAATGAGCATTACATGCTTCAAAGTGCATGAATGTGTACGTGCTAAGCGTATTTGAGGGAAGGCATTTCTTAAGTCAACAGAAGCTATCACAATGGTAAAGTTTATAACTTCTTTTCTTAAAAAGAACTATTGAGCGTTTCCCCGGCATGGACCGAAGGGCACTAAATATACATTCTCATCGTAGTCCCCCCCAAAAAATGGAAATAACTCCCAAAGTCCCTCTCCTTAATTTTGAAGACTAGATCATTCCCATGAAGATGGTCACTTAGAATTTCCCCTAAAGGGGCGCCTGGGTGGCTCAGTCAGTTAAAGACTATGCCTTTGGCTCAGGTCGTGATCCCAGGGCCCTGGGATCGAGCCCCGCATCGGGCTCTCCACTCCGTGAAGAGCCTGCTTCCTCCTCTCTCTCTGCCTGCCTCTCTGCCTACTTGTGATCTATGTCTGTCAAATAAATAAATAAATAATCTTAAAAAAATAATTTCCCCTAAAGACACCTACTTGCAGCTTAAAAGAAGTATTTTTGGCCACAGGCCTTGTGTATTTTTGGTTTATGGGCTATGTGAGACAGTTGCTAACCTCCTCCCCTGTCACAACATACAGAGCATGCAGAGGCCACTGGATTGGAATCAGTGTCATCACACGACCAGGAGGAGCTTTGCAGGATTAGTCAGCCCCCGTGCACCTTTGTTTTCCCATCTGTAAACCACTATCCCTGCCTCCTCCTCATATGTTTGTTGTGAGGATGAGGGAGATGATGTGTGTAAAGTTCCTGGCACAGAGCCTGGAAATAGCAGGTGCTTGAGAAATGTTAATTTCCTCTCAGCTCTAGATGTCCCAAACCGGGAGGCCCTGGCTCAGGCTCGTTCATCTCATCACCTAACCCATGTTCAATATGTTACCCCTCACAGATAATAGAACACATGCTTCCTGAAACATGTTCTGTGCCACAACAAGAGATGTAATTGGTAGTAACAGGACATCTAAAATGCATCATGGAAGTTTTAAAGCATGGAAGACATAAGGAGCCAACTAACAGCTTTACCTCTGTAAACCCAGATTGGAGTAAAATAGATTCTCTAAATGCTGTTAAGAGATTATTAAACCGGGGACACCTGGGTGGCTCAGTTGGTTAGGTGTCCGACTTGGTTTCAGCATAGGTCATGATCCCAGGGTCATGAGATTGAACCCTGTGTCTAAGTCTGCTCCCTCTCCCTCTGCCCCTGCCCCTGCTTGTTCTCTCTCTCCCTCACTCTCTCTCAAATAAATGAATCTTTAAAAAACTAAAATGAAATAGAAAGCATATGTGACAGATAGTGTTCAGTGCCCTGCCGTTATCTTTCCAACACCTATGATTCCTATGCGTTCCTACCGCCAGCAGTTGCAGCCTCTCTGCATGAAATCTGCCTTTTGCTGTAGCAGCACACTTGACTTGAGGGCAGAGGAGGTCAGAAATACTGGGGAGGTATAACCCCTATGAACAGCCATAAATGAAAGATAGATGAGAGTTGGAGAATAAATACTTCAGCTTCCTCACCCCTTAGCATTACAATAACTTCAAGACTGTCTTGCAGTATTCCCAGATGAATTGAACCTCAGTTTTCCATGGAGGTAAGCTGTTAACATGTCTTCACTTGGCTTCCTTCCTGTCTCCTCTCATTTACCCATTCCGTTACTGATCCTGCCTGGAATTACTTGCAAAATAAAGTACAATACACCATGTCTTCTATTAGAGTCTGCTTCTGGGAGAATCCAAACTTAGAGAGTTGATGCCCGAGTAGCCTCAGGAAGTAAGCCCTGCAGGTGAAATTCTTGAATTGGATCACTCACTGGCCAACTGACAGGACACAGCTGATTTGTGGAGTGGAGTCCCTGACATGAGATAGGCTCAAAATGATTAGGAATCTCACCTGTGATGCATTGGGGTGGGGTACAAATGGAAGGCAGTGTTCACGCTTCTACAATAGTCTAGCCTTTGAAAGACATGGGAGTGATGGTAAATTCAATCACTACAGAGTTGGTAAGCTGCTATTATTAGCCAAAAGATCACTGAACTACTAGATCCTATTTTGAATTTTTTGAGGAACTTCCATACTGTTTTGAATAGTGGCTGCACCAGTTTGCATTCCCACCAACAGTGCATGAGCATTCATTTTTTGCCACATCCTAACCAACACTTGTTATCTCTTGTCTTTTTGATTCTAGCCATTTTGATAGATGTAAGATGATATCTCGTTGTGGTTTTGATTTGCATTTCTGTGATGATTAATGACATTGAGCATCTTTACATGTGCCTGTTGGTTACTTGTGTATCTTCTTTAGAAAAATGTCTGTTCAGGTCGTCTGCCCATTTTAAATTGTATTATATGGGGGGGGTGGTTTTGAGTTGTGGAAATTTTTTATACAATATATTTTGTATATTAACCTTTTATCAGATATATCATTTGCAAATATCTGCTCCCATTCAGTAAGTTGCCTTGTCATTTTGCTTATGATCTCCTTCACTATGCAAAAATTTTGTGTTTTGGTATAGTCCTAATAGTTTATTTTTGCTTTTGTTTCCCTTGCCTGAGGAGACATATCTAGAAAAATGTTACTAACGCCAATGTCAAAGAAATTATTACCTATATTTTATTCTAGGAGTTTTATGGTTTCAGGTCTTAATTAGGTCTTTAATCCATTCTGAGTTTATTTTTGTGTATGGTATAAGAAACTGGTCTGGTTTCCCTTCTGGGTATTTACCTAAAGAAAGTGAAAACACTAATTCAGAAAGATATATGCACCCTTATGCTTATTGCCATTATTTACAGTAGTCAAGATATGGCAGCAATCCAAAAACCAAAAGAGACTCTTAATGTCATAAAACAAACTGAGGGGGGTGGGGGGAAGAGGGGTTGGGTGAGGGTGGTGGGGTTACATCATATGTTTAAATAAAGCTTAAATAAAGTAAAAAAAAAAAATAAAAATAAAAAAAGATGAGTAAAGAAGATGTGATATATATACACAGTGGAATATTATTCAGTCATGAAGAAGAATGAACATTTGCCACTTGTAATGACATGGATGGGTCTATAGAGCATAACATGAAATAAGTCAGTCAGAGAAAAACAGATACCATAAGATTTCACTCATATGTGGAATTTAAGAAACAAAACAAACAAATAAGGAAAAAAAGAGACAAATAAAAAGACCTGACTCTTAAGTACAGAGAACTAACAGATGGTTGCCAAAGGGGAAGGTAGAAGATGGGTGAAATAGATGAAGGGGATTAAGAGGACAAACTTCCATTCCAAAATAAAAAATCACAGAGATGAAAAGTACAGCATAGGGATGTAATCAATTAGATGGTAATAAGGTTGTTTGGTGATGGATGGTGATGGCACTTACCATGATAAGTGCTGAATAATGGGTATTCATTATTGTTGGATCACCATGTCTTACACTTAGATATCTTTGGGGAGGGTGGGTGGGCATTAGTTCTCCTATCTCAACCAGGATCCTCAAGAACCATTTCCAGACATCTTTTCCCATCTCATACTAATACATAGTGGTCTGGCCATGCAGCAATTTCCATAAACAAATAATCCTTTTCATCCCACAGCAGAGATACTACTATTTTCCTGCTTGAGCCTACTAGTGATTTTGCAGCCTCCCCTCACCAGGGACAAATATTTTCTCCTTTTCTGTAGGTTGCCTTTTTATTCTCTTAATTGTTTCCTTTGCTGTGCAGAAGCTTTTTATTTTTGAACAATAGCTAACATATGGAAACAACATAAATGTCTATTGATAGATGAATGGGCAAAAAAAGTGTGGTTTAAACATACAATAGAATATTATTCAGTCTTCAAGAAGGAAATCCTGCAGTATGTGACAATATGGATGAACCTTAAGGACATTATGCTAAGTGAAATAAGCCAGTCACAGAAGGACAAATACTGCATGATTCCACTTATATGAGGTATCTAAAATGGTTAAATTTACGGAAAGAGAATGGTGATTATAAGGGGCTGGGGTGAGAAGAGATGGAGAATTGTTCATTGGGTATAAAATTTTAGTTATGGAGGGTGAATGAGTCCTAGAGATCTGCAGAATAACATAGTACATATATTGAACAATACAATATACTGTATACATTTCAAAATTTATTAAGATAATTTCACCTACCTTCCTGCTAAGTTTCTACCACAATGAAAAAAAGTTCAAGGAAGCAGTCATTTTTAAAAATCCATTTAAACCATAAAATCCCCAACTGTTTCATTCTCCCCAGAAAAAAACAAAGAATGCTCTTTTATTTCTTTAGTAACACACCAGTGAGGGGGCCCCAGAAACACTGATGGGCTCAGTGAAGGTTGCCCTCCATAGACAAAGATAATGATAGCTGATCCTCTGGAACTGGCCTCTTTAATGTTAGTGGAGATGATAGGATTCTAAAATAACAAAAACCTGGGGGTTGCACTTAGCCATTTGGGGCAAGCAAGGTAAATGTAAGTACCGTAGTGTGCCAGTACAATCTAAATGAAAACCAATGACCTTGACTCATAGGGTTGTGTGGGTATGGCAGTTCCACCACAGTGTTCCTAGGGGGAGATAAATGGTCAGCCAGACAGGGTATTACTTGATTAATACAACCCCAAAAGATCAGCAGACCTTTGATATCAGCTGCCACAAAGGAAAAATCTCATCCCTCATGCAGTCTCCAGACCTGAGCTAGTTCTTCAGCACAGAGCATTCAACTGAAGAGCAGGCCAGTTTCCCTTGAGAAAGGACCCTGCAATTTCATAGGAAGTATATGCAATAGTGATTCCTCCAGTTATTTCCCAGTGTGACCCAAAGCTACTTATCATTAACTACCACTGAGGACAGATGAAGGTTTACCAATGAAATGTTTGGAGAGTTGTTAGATAATGGATAGCAGCTGTTGTCAATATAAGAATGCCATAATAGCCCTCACTTAGTGGGGGCGCATATAGAGGTCAGGTGATTAGGGGAGTTTGGGTCCAAGTTTATCTCACAGTAGGTTGAATCCACTGTGTACATATGCCTACTCTGTGGTCAGGTTCTCAGATCCTGAAATAAGATACACTTGCCACCTGGCAGATGGCAGGTTCTGGATCTATGAAGTCAGATCAGTTATGTTAGTAAAGGCCAAGTGGAAGCCCCTGAAGCCCTTCCCCATCCCAACAAGGTAGAAAGCTAAAAGCAATGCAACATCCTAGATTGGCCCCAATGACTTAAATGATGCAAGTGTTCCCATTATTTTCCCAGAATGCACCACTGCAGCCCCTGCAAAAACTACATCTGGCAGTTGAAATCTTTACCAACACCACAGAGACTCAGCCATTTGGAATGCCTGCACTCATAGTCTTCCTCCAGGGCTATGTTAACTCTCCTGGTCTCTGTCATGTCACGATCCCGACGATCACCTTGATCACCTTAGACATTGATTATCTTGATATTCCAAAAATCAACATGCTGGTCTACTTAATAATGATATGTAGTCGATCAGACTGCTAACAGGAAACTGCAGGTACCCTGCATGACTTCACAAGTAAAATGCCTGCGAAACAGAGGGTAGGTAGGTGTTCAACTCTACAGATATTCAGATGCCCACTACCTCAGTAAGATTTTAGGGGCACATATTTCTGGGTCACGCTAAGACACCCCTAAGTTAAAGGACCTTATTGCACCCTGTACCTCCTATTTCCTGTCATTATGAAAGAGATTCCATATCTCCATGTGCGGTAGGCCTTTTAAATTTGGAGATAGCCTAGACACACTTAAGAATATTACTTTAACTAGATGACTGCTACTAGCTCCACTAACTTCCTGATGCCTTTTTTTTCTTTTCATAAGTTGTAGCCAGCTGCTAACTTGAAGAATCAATGACAAAACCAGGTGAACAGGTTAACATACAGAAGGAGTAGGTCTAAGTAGTGCAGAAGTGGATTGTAGGTGAGGCACTTGCCCTTTGCAGTCTGCATCCCTTTGCGTGCTGAGAGCTTGCCATTCAAAGGACCTTGACTGTCCTTGGGCTCTCTCTGGTGGCAGGCAGTAGGACCTGCAAGTCAGTGTGCCTACGAACCCTGGACCAATGACAGGACAGGCTGTGCTTGAATATCCTCGCTCTTCACCTCTTAGGTAGAGCAACCCTTAGGCACAGTCCTACACTGTGTCCAGGAGGGAGTCTAGCTTGCCCCCAAGGCAAACATGCTCACTTATATATCTTGATTTGCTTTTTTCCTCTTGCCTACCTTATTCCCCACTCCATTCACAGTGTCACTGAGATCATCTCAGAAGCAACATGCACTCAAATCTTTATCTACTTTCTGGGTTTTCTTTTAGGGAAAACTAACCTGAAACAACACCTTGAATTTGGACTGACTCTAACGTTTTGGCTTAAGTGAGTTAATTAATTTCCCTGTTTCCATCAATCTGTTTGAGCCTGTTATCTTTCATTGGAAACTAAAAAGTTTCTGCCTTTTCCAGAGGCTCCAGTCAAGTAATTTTATGCTTACTTTTTTCTTAAAGAACATGCTCTGTTTGCACAATTCTGGAGACCAGCATTATTTCTCTTAACCATTACTCATTATGCAACAGATTTTCTGCAACATATATTCCTCAAATCCGGGAATTGTGGCACTGCTTTATTTGTAACTTTCACGACTCTTTAAACAAGATCTGTGTCCCCTTTTTAATTTTATTTTTATTTATTTGACAAACAGAGATTACAAGTAGGCAGAGAGGCAGGCAGAGAGAGTAGAGGAAGCAGGCTCCCTGCTGAGCAGAGAGGCCAATGCAGGGCTTGATCCCAGGACCCTGGGATCATGACCTAAGCTGAAGGCAGAGGCCTTAACCCTCTGAGCCACCCAGATGCCCCTCCATGTCCCCTTTTGACTCATTTTCTAAAAATTTCCTATTTTTCTACTCTGCCTTTTAAGAATTGTTATCCCCCAGGTTCTTTTCTTTTATTTGCTTATATTCCTCATTATGATAAAAAAAAAAATTAAAAACTACCTCATTTATCTCTCTCACACTCCATGGTTTCAACTTTCACCTACTTACTTCTCACCTCTGTTTATCTTCTGAACTTCACACTAAATGCCCACAAGACAACCTATAGGCTAAATCTCAGTAACCTAAATTAACCTAACCCCAAAACTACTCACTCACTGTTCCCATGCCTCCCCTACCAAAACTTGTTAACTTGTTACTTCTAAAGAAGTGATTTTGCCAACAATGGAAGCCCCAGCACTAGAAAAACTCCTTTCTCCCCTTCTCTTTCTCCCTTTCTGCCCTCCTTTCCTTAATCCCTGTTCTCTTCTTCTTTCTCCACCATCCATTCAACAGCTGAGCATGATTTTTGACTTGTTACCAAAATTATATCCATAAAATCAGCAGAAGAAAGGCAGAGGGGCAAAATGAAATAGTTTGTCCTAATTACTCATTAGGAATAGAGATATGAATTAAGTCTGACCATTCAGGACTAGTGAGAATCAAGTCAGAAGTTAAAATACCTAGAAGAGTTATGTATCCCAAGTATCTTCCCCTCTGTTGTCTTTCATATATAATTAGTCAAATTATGTTAATTTTAACACTTAAATATATCTCATTTCTCCTGACTTCCTCCCCTCTTTTTTGGCCATTTACTTTGGTTATGTGAGGGCTCATTCAGTCCTGCTGAGGTTACTAAAGTCTAAACACCCAATCCCTCTATCCCAGCCTCTACACTGTTGCTTGAATCCTGGTTCATAAAAACCCAAATTGGATTCTGTTTCTTCTATTTAAATCCTTCTAGGTTGTGGATGTCTTAAATATAAGTATCTTGACCATATTAAGCCTTTCATGACATGATACCTATATTCCTCCCAGTTTCAGTCCCAGCAGCTCCCATGAAACAGTTCTCCAGGCTTATCTGGTTTCTCTGTATGAACTCAAGCATCCCTTCCTCTTGGAAGCCTTCCTTGACTCCCCAAAGCTGACTTTGTGAAGTGCTCCTACTTCTGTTCCCATTACATTTTGTTCAGATCCATTATGGCAAACCCTCACTCTATTATGTAAGGACCTATTTAGCCAAAACGGCTCCATTTCGGTTGAACAGCCATTTTGTTATTTATGCAGCAAAACTTAAACTGACCCTGCTCCCACCCCCAGGGGACTTACTTAAAAGCAAGTCTGGGAAATCAGTCCCAGGTAACAAAGCCCAAATACAAGGGCAAGTTAGGCCAGGTGGAGACATCCAATCAGTGGGGTGTGCATACTGTCTCTCTAGCTACCAAGAAGTGTGGGTCCCGCCTTTTGGGCGCCAATTCTGACCAAGGTGATAGGCTAGTTCAAATAGCTACTAGGGTAAATTGTAATTCAATTGGTCACCCGTGTGTGACCTAGCATGACTGTGCAGCTTTCTCTATGTGTTACAATCTCATTGGCCACCCATGTGTAGCCAGGCCCAACCACATGGCCTTTGCTCTATAAAAGTTAGTCTGAGAGGCAGGGAGTGGTCGCCTCTTTGTAAGAGACAGCCCTGGCCGGTCAGTTTGATTCTCGATGCTTGGCACGAAATAAAGCTTTGCTTGACTTTCGCTTTGTATCAGTCTTGTTTCTTTGACCATGGACCCAACAATTATATATTCCTATTTGATACTAAAGCCCTGAGGGCAAGCACTGGAGTTTATTCAATTTTGATTTCCTAAGGTTAAGCAAAGTGCCTGGTTTTAATAAATGCTTATTGAAAAAAATTAACGAGTGAATGAGCAGTTCAGTATCACACATGATATAGCTTCTCCCCATAGGATTGAGGGTCTGTAGTAGAAATCCTGAGTGTTTTTTTGCTTTCTCAAATGGCCCATAAAGATGCTCCAAAGGGTCTCAGAACCGCTACCCCCCTGGGTATGGGAGAATAGGGCAGCTCCAGTCTTCTAATGGAGTCTGAGTAATGAAAGGTCATCTATAGAGCAATGTAATACACTTCTTTGGAGCAAAGCCTTGTGGCATATTTTCAAAGACTTCGCAATGCATTATGTATTGTCAATAATATCCAGACTGCAGCAAAGAGGTTTGCATGTGACTAGAGCACAAGGTCACAGGAGAGTTTATGGTGCTTGTAACTGAACAGCATAAAGTCAATCTTAAGTTCAATGAAGGAAATAACACCACTGACAGCATCACTTTCCAATATGAGACAAATAAATTGCTTTTATGATTAGAGACATGTAACAGAAGTGTCCAATCTCTATTCACTTGCGGGAATGAGGACAGCTCTCATCTAACCCTACCTTCAGGGCCAAGCAGGTTATCATAAGACACCATGACACCATCACCACCTTCTTTCTAAGGTCTGTCCCTACAGTTAGTTCAACCCAAAAGCACG
Source organism: Taxidea taxus jeffersonii (assembly GCA_003697995.1). Taxonomy (NCBI): domain Eukaryota; kingdom Metazoa; phylum Chordata; class Mammalia; order Carnivora; family Mustelidae; genus Taxidea; species Taxidea taxus. The sequence goes on from ML101641.1 coordinate 117,812, forward strand.
TGTGTGCATGCACACAAAGAAGAGCTCTGTGTTATTGTACCTCTACCTGACCCAGGCGCAGTGGTAGACTCTTAACCCAGGGTCTTCCTGTCTTTGAGCTCATATTAATTTTCACTATCTTCTCTTTCTCTGGGCAGCACTCTTTGTCAAGATCAAATATCAACTCTTATTTGAAGACATCCAGTCCATCTTGTTTAAAATGAGTGACTCCTCCCTCCACACCCCTGTGGCCCTTTGAACAAAACCCATATATCAAAGTTATTCTAATTGTTTTTTTACCTCTCCCATTTTTTTCACCTGATGGTGAACTCCTTCAGGACAGAGAATAGGATTTGCTCTATGTTATGTCTCGGTGCACAGATGGATGCCAGGCACATCTAAGGTACTCAAGATATGTTGTTGAATGGATCAATCATGAGACTACAACTCTGGCTTTCCCATTATTCTTTTAAGAATACAACTTTAAGAACAGATAAATAATTCTTCTCAGACATCTATGTGACTATAATTCCAGCATCATTCAAATCTGGGAAGAGAAAATGTAGCTTATATGGTCTGTATGAGAGGTTAGAGCCTTATGTCCCCAGTAGGAGTCCCCAGCCGGACTGACACACTGCCCTGCATACATCAGATGCCAATCCCAGACATGATAACTTGATGTATGCAATCTAAAGGGCTCTTCCTCCTCTTCTGTGCATATCCAGCACCTACCTGTCTTATAAGAACCAGTTGAAATCTCACTTTTTCCATAAATTCTCCCAAGTCTGACCCTAATTTATCTCTTCATTCAAGGACTGGGGCCATGGCTATGTCTAGCACGTGACCTGAAGTTTTCTCTTTCTTATCTGCACAGCTTCTGGATTTATGTTCCCTACAACACTCGGCACCTATAAATCCTTTCTTATATAGTTCTTAATTATGTTTTCCATCTTATCTCGCAAGCCCCCTGCAAGATAGAGGGCATTTCAGCATTTCCCTTTCACAGCATTCAGTGGATATGGATCATTTATATGGCAACTATAAACTTTGCCAACTGCTATACAGTTTTGTAAAGAACTGATTAATTTCCTAAACATGGCTAAATCTGGGACCCTTGATTGCAAATATGGTATCAGAATAAAATCAAATTTCTCAGAACTTAGTATGGAATAACAATGTTAAGGAGAAAAAAAAAAAGTTAGGCCCTTGGCTACCTGACAAATTAGGGAAATAAATTTTCTTTCCTTAGGATAAAAATCATTTAAATAAGTATAAAATTAGGGGCATCTGCGTGGTTCAGTTGGTTAAGTGACTGCCTTCAGCTCAGGTCATGGTCCTGGAGTCCCGAGATCAAGTCCCATATGGAGCTTCCTGCTCAGCAGGGAGTCTGCTTCTCCCTCTGACTTTCCCTCTCCTGTGCTCTCTCTCTCTCTCATTCTCTCCCTCTCAAATAAATAAATAAAATCTTTTTAAAAAGTACAAAATTAATGTAAACCCTACACATTTATAGCAATTTATTTGATGATCCCTAGCAAAGAAGTTTATATTCAGGGACACTGAGAAATTAGAAATCTACCTATCTATAGTCATGTCACAGAAAAGCTTTACAAGTAAATGTCCACAACACACAGGCACAGCTAAACAAAAACTGTACCTCTCAGAATTCCTGTAACAGTTGAACAATACGCGTTCTAATCTTGATATCTAACACATAACACATTAGTAAATGCATAAAAATGCATGGGTTTTATAATACATGATACCACATAGCCCACTATACTAACTTATCGGAGCACTACCTTAAATAATTTACTTTGTCTTTCAAAGAAAAGGTGGAAAGCACAGGAAGAACTGTAAAGGTTTGATGTTGGGTCTTGTCAATCATAACAATTTGGGGAAAATATTTTGTTAGAAAGGAATGTAACTCAGTTTCCTGATTGTGTCCCAGTACCAGCATGTCTGCTGTTAGGTAAATGTGGACAATTTGCTTTATGTTTCTTTCTTATTAAGATGTATCAAGTGTTTGGAGATGTAACCTGGCAGTTCTGTTCAGTCATGATTACGTGAAGTGTCTTTAGACTTCAGGAGGAGAAAGGAAAGAAATTGCATTTATTTATCACCCAATGGGACCCAGGGATCATGCATGTTATTTAAACCTTATTATCTCTTGTGCTGTCTTGTTGATAAGTCTGTGTACAATCAAGAATCGAGAGTATTAGCTTTGAGGTCATTCATATTTTTAGTAATATAGTGGATCGTATGTGTAGTGGACAGTAGGATAGCTGACTACAGGGAGAGTACCTGATTCAGATCGCACGGTACCACTATTCACTGTTTGTATGACTTCTCTGGGCCTGTTTCCTAACCGGTAAAATAATAACATTAAAAGTTCTACCTTATAGTTTTATTCCGAAGTCTAAATTGAGTTTGATAATTTGTAAATCTCTTAGAATAAGGCTGTAGCAAGTGGAAGGGCTCTCTAAATCCAGCTGATTTTAAAATGAATTGTGTAATGACTTATTTCCTGTTCAGGATGCAGTTGTTTGTTTGTTTTTTTATAGATACTCCTAGGGGGTCAGTCACGAAGTCATGATTGCAGTCACTGACTGGAAACAGAATGATAAGCTGAATTCACCTAAACTTTCATTCCTCATTAGATTTATCAAGTTAGTACTTCAGAGACAGAGGGATGATTAGAGGTTAACCACATGATATTATAAGTAAATGTAAGCGGTTTTATTTAGCAAACAATCATTTTCATAAGTTACAGGTACTGCTGGGTTAGCAAGCTATCTCTCTGGGGTGGGGTGGGGGAAACGTTGATTTTTTTTTTAGCTTTGACAAATTTCTCTGGTGTAAATTCTCCCACGGTTGTGGGAGAATTTCAAGCTAACTGTGCGTTAACAGTCACACGATTCCTGGATATTTGATATTTGGTTCTTACAAGCTGTCATGAGCGAGCCCCCATAGACCACTGGGAGAGGTGAATTATCTACCTTTATTCTTCTAACCAGAATCCCACCAGTGACAGGGGCAGAGCATTATTTTTGCCTTCTACTTGCTTTTCCATTTATGAGCTATTTTGATTATGAGCTATTATGTGACCGGAGCCTCTTGACTCGCTGTGTATTTACACAATCTCCAGCCATTATGTCACAGAGGGTTTTAATGTGTTAAGTGCCAAGAGAGCCCCCAACAGCAGGGTGTAACAGAAAGGTCACCACCCTGTAGTCTCCAAGCTGAATTCAGCTTTCAGAGCAGTTTTGCTTGATCAGTCAACAGCTTTCTGAAATACTGAATTAATTAACAGCATCTACAAATTAAGAGATTTCACATAAAAACATAAATTCTCAGCTTGTCTTGTGAAGTTTGAAGATCTGACAACACCAAGCCTACATCCCCACACAGCAGAATCTCTCGGGAGCTAAATGGACAAAGCACCCTTTCCATGAATTGTACTCTACCCCGTCTCCCATCCGTTGTGTCCTCCACCCCTCATGCCTCACACCCCAGCCAATTTTGCTTGTTTCTCTTACCTATCTGCAGCCCCCACCAAAAAATTTTGAGTTGGGATCTGTGGCATAATGTGTTAAAAAAAAAAATTCTTGGGAGTTAGACAAACCTGGGACGTGGTCCAGGCTCTGCCACTGACTAACGTGTGAACATAAGCAGCGATGGAGCTAGCCTGAGTCTGGTTCTTTCTCTGAGGGGAGGAAATAGAAATGAAAATTCCCTTCTGGGGTTATGAGGAGGACCAACCGTGATAGCACATGCAAACCCTCGCTCAGCACATGGCACAGAATAGGGGTTTCATGCCTGTTGGTCCTTCTGCCACGTCCCCAAGCCGAACTCGACTTCATCCCTTCATATTTTGTCCATATCGCTTTTAATGAGCTCAGTTTTTCCTGTTCTGTGCTCACTACGTGGAGCTCACTCTCATACAAGGCGTCTTTATTTCCTTTTCTCTACCATTTCCTTTGTTCCAAGTTTTATTTTCTTTGTACAAGCGCTGCTTGTCTAAGGAATGTCAATTACCTCCGTGGTCTTATTTTTTCAGCCTGGTCATGCCAATCATCCTAACTGTGCAGACCGCGGGCACATCTGCCAGATTTGACCCCTTGTCTCCTCTGTCCATGCACAGGGAAAGAAATAGGGAGCTCTCCCTATGCTTTAGATTGGAAATAACGATTTACTGACCAGTTCCACAACCCCCTTCCCATTCCACAGAAAACAAAGTACAGGCTCCAGCTGTAAGAGAAATAAGGTCTGAGAACTGAATGTATATATGTATATGACCATAGTTGTTAATACTATATAATAGAGTTGAAATTTGCTAAGAGAATAGAACTTATATGTTCTAAGAAAGAAAGAAAGAAAGAAAGAAAAAATGAGAGAAAGAAAATATGTGAGGTGATGGGTGTGTTAATTAACTTGGGGCAAATCTATCCACAATGGATACATATATCAAATCATCATGTTGTACACTTTAAATATCTTATGATTTTGTCACTGCTATCTCAACAAAGCTTGGGGGTAGAAGGGAGGGGGGGACAATGTATGCCCTATTCTTTCAGTTTGAAACTTTCCCCCTGCTTATTGGATGAGGTAAAAATTGCCACATTTCTAACCAGATGCTGATTCTATTCATACTTCTGATGGCTCTACTGAGAAGCGTTTTTATTGCTTTACACTTTTTCTTGGATAACTCTTTCCTTCCCAGCACATCTATGTTACCAACAATCTAACTATATGAAAGTACTTGAAATTTTTGTTAATAATAATGGTAATAATAATAGCAATGACTCTCTTTTTTATTATCACCTTATAAGTCACCATATTATGAATTCTACTTCCATAATATTCTTTGAGTCTGTCTCTGTCTTGTATATCTCCTACTCTGCCAGAGTCCAAGCCACCCCAGTCTCTTGCCTGGAGAATAGCATGAGCTTCTCAGCAGCTCTGGCCACACACACTTTGACCCACGCTCACTTCACCTCCATCCAGCAGGAGAGTGATCTTCTAAGTTATCAACTCTGATATTGTCCCTTCCCTGCTTGAAACACTTCGAGAATTTAAATATCCTTAGGATAAATCTCAGATGCCATAGCACAGCTCTGTAAGATGAACTGGGAGTCCAGCCACGAACAAGCCAGGAAGGTCCTGCCTTCAGGGAGTTTAACATCCAGTGGCAGAGACAGTAAAATAACAAAAGCACAAGTAGCTTTATAATGATCATTTTCATAAGTTCTGTGAAGAAATTTTCATAAATATCTATTTAAGTAAATTTATAGCTGTTACTTATAATTTGAAAGTTGCTGTGACAAGGTTCTGGTTTGTAAAGGAGAGAAAGGTGCAAAGTTTTAATTAAAAGCAGTTTCCTTCAATAAGAAAACAGTGTCTTCTAAGTGCTCTAGGCACATATTCTCTCATCAAGTGTTTATAACTCTCCTTTATTCTTGTGCAAATATTGACTGACCACGATATGCCAGGCATGGTGTGAGGAAATGATGTTACAGAGAGGATTAAGACAGAAGAGAGAGAAAACTCATAACAACACAAGAAGAACAGATGGTAAAATTACAATTAAAATAATTACTGTAAAGGAACGGTTGAGGCCAGTATGAAGGATATTACATGGACTAATTAGGGGTTTGAAAATATTTAGGCTAAGCCTTAGAAAAGGCATAGGATTTAGAGAAGAGATAACAGATTCATAAAGAGGAAAGGAAGACACAATATAAACTAGCATGTTAACGTGAATTGAGACTTAAAAAAACTGGAATGTAGGAAGATTTAGTGAGCAGATTATCTCCATTTTACCAATGAAGATACTGAGGCTGGGAAAAATTAACCTGTCCAGGGTCATTTATCTATAAAATGATAATTCAAAGATTTGAACCCAAGGTTGTCTTATCACCAGATCTCTTCCTGAACTGCAATGTCAGGCCACCTCCTTGTGCTCTGTCCACAAAGCGGAAGCAAGTATTTAAGTCAGGAATCTAAAAGAGCATGTCCTTATTACTTTTAATAACTAAATATAGAATTTCAATTATAAAATAGTTTTACACATTAAAAGCTACATAACAATTGAAAAACAATGATCCACATGATAGAGTATGAAGATTTGTTAATTGCATAATTAACTCTATTGATCTAAAGATCCAAATCACTTAATCACTTAAATCTTATAGTGTAGCAGTCTCTGTTGACCAAAATAGTTACAAGATTGCCAAATTCCTACTCTGTTTCAAACTCCAGGTAGAGGGTTTTTGAGGATTTTGTTTAGTTTTGTTTCGGTTTTGGCTGGTCATTTCAATATCAAAAAATAATTCTGTCTTTTGACAATATTTGCATGAGGGCCATGTCTCCAAATCTTAGCATATTGCAGCACAGAAACATATGCAAAATACAGATGATGAAATGTCTCTTTGCTGGAAGAATGGAGTGTTTCAAGGCTTTAGGGACAAAAACTGCCCAATCAAGCTGGATTACCATTTTCATTGAACTTCTGCATCTCAAGATTGGACAGGATAAGAGAGGGATTTGTGTCTAGCCCACTCTTATATGCTTAAGTCACCTGTCGACATCCACACCTGGTGGTTATCTGGCATATAAACGAAAATCTGTAGTGATGCGATATTCACTTCTCCAAACAGTCCATTCTCCTTTCAGAAAATTTGTTTGGGAAATTCTTTCTCATCTAGAACCGCAGTCTCTTTCCCGTGGCTCAGATCTACTAATCTCAGCCGTCCTATTTGAGGCATAGAGAGCAAGTCTGGTTCCTCTTCAATATAACTTGCCCACTGGACGTTATTATGCATCTGTTAAAATGTCTCTTTATTAATAAAAGCAGAGTAACTGTTGTGTTAGACTTGAATTTTGCCTACTATGGGTCAGTGTGAGTGAGGCTGTCTTTCTGACTCTGTCTCTGCAGAATGAGTGACTACTGTTATCAAGTGTTCTAGGCCTTCCAAAGCTATTTATTCCAGTTATTGTCTTCTTAGTAGTTCCCTCTCCCTCTTCCTTCCTGGGCTGACAAGCAGTCATCACAGACAGAGTTGTAACTTCTCTGAGCGTGTTCCTGTTTCATTTGTGTTCCTCTAGAGATAATGGCTCTCTATGAATTCAACAGTTAATGTAGATTTTTCTGCCTTTTTTAAATTACAAAATTAGAAAGAATACTTGCTTACATTAAAAAAAGAACGTATTGGCTCAAGTTAGGGAAAAGTTCAAGGGAAAACTTTTCTTTGGGCCCAATAGGATATGCTGGCAAGGAAGTCAGAGACATACCAGTCACACTTGAGTCTGTGTTGGCTTCATTCTCTGGCTGCAGCTCTCTTCTACATCCTACAAACATCGAAGAACTGTGGGAAGAGAGCCATCATTTTCTTGTTTCACAAAACTCTCAAATTGACATTGACTTCTTGGTTTGCTCACATGTCTACTAGTAACTCCAAAACTGGGCCTTTGGGTTATTCTATTCCTTTTGGTGAGACCTAAATCATGAGCCCATTCCAGGAGGTAGCATCCAGTCCCATCAAACTGCATGGATTAAAAGTTAATAGTCATAAGTTTTCTTATACCAGAAAAAGGAAGACTGGGCAGGTGAAAATATGATACCGGCTGTATGACAGGAAGAGCCATAGTGACAGTTCTCATATGCCCTGTGATCGGACAGAGACAGAAAAGTATCTTTTGGAGCATTGGAAAGATTATGTAACTTACACATGGCCCTTAAGTTACTTTAAATTAAAAGAAAGCTAGTTTGAATTTGTCCAAAACTTGAATCTTTTTATTTCACCAACATATACTCTATAACTAGCGTAGTGTTTGGCCATAATTGATGCTCAGAAAATATTTGTAAAAATATTACTGAAATTTTAAGTACACATAACTATATGACACCACAGAATGGAGAATTTTTTTCTAATGCAAACATTATAATCAGGACCTAAGTGTGAGTTATGAATGCGTCCAAATATACATCACCAAAGCATAAGACCTTGAAGAAGTAAATACCATTCATTGTGAAAAGAAATTTACATAGATCATTTATTTAAAATAAGTAAGGGAGATATAAGGGGGTCCCGGGAAAAATAAAAGGAAAATTATATGCAGGATCATGGAAAAACAGGGAAGGAAGGTGTGTATCAGTACAACTCCCTAACTGTAAATAATACATTTAATTCTTAAAACTGAAAGCAGAGTAAACATTCTGTTTACTTTGATTTAACACTTTTCCCCCTTTTATCTCAAACTAGAAGATGAAAATAGACAGGTTCGTTGTAATTTTATAAATAGTTTCACCTCTTGATCACAGCATAGATTTTTCATGGGTTCACAGCAAAGCAGGGGATTTGTTGATCCAAGGAAAACAATTTCCATGGGTTTTAAAAATTAATTTAATGATAGTTTTACCTTCAATATTAAAGTTTATGAAATTCATTTGCAAAATGAAACTAAAATTTATACTTCTCATAGTGTCTAAGAAAATAGTAAAATATAAAATGAGGAAACCCACTGATCATTTACAAATGTATAATTTGAATCATGCAAGTTACATTCCAGTTATGGATACAATGAACAAACAAGTAAGCAAACCAATAAAGTAATTTAAAATTAGAAGTCTTATCTAAGAAGCACAAAAGGGGTTGATACAGAAAATGATAAAGTGTGGTTAAGGTCAGTCTGAGAAGGTACTATTTTAACTAAAACAAAAATGATGAGAAGGAGCATTCCATACAAAGAATGGGAGGAAATGCATCCCAGGCAGAGAAAATAGCACATGCAAAAGCTCCAAGGTGAAATGAAATTTGCAAATGTAATGAACTATAAAAAGCCCTAGTGTGGCAGGTATCTAAAGAGTTTCATGTGCAAAATAGAAAGAGTTCAAATCATGCAAGACATTATAGCAAAGAATTGAAGTTTAATTAAGTACAAATAATAGGATGCTTCAGAGGATTTAGAAGAATGATATGATTCAATTTGCATATATATTTATGTAAATAGTAAATTGAAATTATCATATATATGCTATAGGAACCCACTAGCTTCATCATTAAATAATGACCTTAATTCTCCCACATCCTTTGCTCAGAATAATAAAAAATACTTTAGCCACTATAAAAACTCTCTAGATGCCCCCCAACAGAAAATAAATAGGAGCAACTTCTGGAACTGGTAAAGGGACTATCGCAAACTTGCTAAAGAGAGTATGGCGATGGTTCTAGTGAGGGGATTTGAAGAAGGCCTAATAGATCCTAAGAAAAAATGGCTAGAAAGAAAAAGCATTACAGACTGAAGAGCAAACAATTATGGAACAGTTACTATGGGCACAATAATATTAAAGACACTTAATTTGTGTAAACATGTCTAATTCTTGTGATGATTTATTATGGCCATGGGGCTTTACATAGTTTAACTCATTTAATGCTCATAATAATGAGATAGTTACCATTAGGGTCCCTATTTACCAACAAAATTACAAAGGTTTAGAAGGAGTAGGTACCTTGCCCAAAGTCATAGAGGAGGGGTTAGAGTGAGATACATGTGAGTCCAGGCAATCTGGCTGCAAAGTCAACACTGAAACACTCTGTGTTGCACACAAGAAAGAGTGACTTCACTTGGAGCACTGGCATGAGTCTGTTTTCTGCTTTTCTCTCATGGGCCAAACAAGCTCACGTGTCACTTTGCTCCCTTAAGCAGGTGCAATGATAGAGAAATGCCCTAATGTTTGCTGGAAATTCTGGCAATCCTGGTTAAGAAACTCGGCATTCCCTCAATATGCCAATCATGGGACTTGGCAAACCTTCCTTGAGCGAACTTCAGTCTGGGTCATCTGAGCCCTCTTCTTGACCAGGTCTCAACCTCTGTGTGCCAGCCCAGTTTTAACAAAGAATCTTACTAAACTGGTTTATGAAGAGTTCTCCCAACCCTTGATATCTGATTATGTTAGCCTGTTTTTAGCAAGAGTCCCATTAAGTCAGTTTAGCAAAAATACTCCTACCCTTGATGTATAATCGAGTTCCTCTTTATAGCTTCCCATCCATGGACCCCCTTACTCTGCTTGTTAGCTGTAAATGTCCAGCTATCTCTGTTGTGTTTGGAGTTGAGCTATTCCATACTGAACAATTTAATCTCTCTCCTACCGCAGTAGTTTGAATAAAATCTGTCTTGCCGTTTTTAACAGGTGTCCAGTGCAAAAATTTTCTTTTACAGATTGTAACTTGCAGAAAAATTCTGCTTATATATACTCATAAAAAAGATAAAGTGAATGTATCTAAAATATTTACTTGGGGCAAAACACAATGTAACAATACTATATGTCAAGAACCATCCACAGAGAAAGAAAAGGAACCTTACATGTTGTATCTTTAGCTATATTGTAACTCATATATTTAACTACTGCTGTTTCCCCTGTAAATATAGAGAAACCATTTAATGTAGGACACTAAAAAATTCACTTTTTATATGCCTAACTAAACAATCTTAAGTATTTTAAGTTGCATAAACATATGTTCAAAATTATTTTCTATGATAGAAAGATGGAAGAGCCCATAATAGGTAAGCTTAGTTTTTTTCCTCCAAGTTTTTAAATTCCAGTTAGTTAATATACTGTGTAATATTAGTTTCAAGTGTAGACTTTAGTGATTCAACATTTAACATACAATACCCGGTGCTCATCACAAGTGACAAGTGCCCTCCTTAATCCCCATCACCAACTTAATCCACCCCTACAACTTGTTCTCTGTAGTTAAGAGTCTATTTCTTGGTTTTCCTCTCTTTTTTCCCCCATGATTGCCGAAATCTGTTGTTTCCTGTGTTGTTAATCTTAGCCATTCTGAGTCATAGGAGGTGATATGTCATTGTACTTTTGACTGTATTTCCCTGATGCTGAAAGATGTATGTCTTCTTTGGAAAAATGTCTGTTCACATCTTCTGCCCATTTTTTAACTGGATTATTCAGGCTTTTTGGGTGTTGAGTTTTATCAATTCTTCATCTATTTTGGATACTAACTCTTTATCATTATGTCATTTGCAAATACCTTTTCCCATTCCTAAGGTTGCCTTTCAGTTTTGTTGATTATTTTCCTTTGCTTTGCGGAAGCTTTTTATTTTGATGAAGTCCCAGTAGTTTATTTTTGCGTTTGTTTCCCTGCCTCAGGAAACATATCTAGTAAGAAGTTGTGTAAGCTTAGTTTAAAAATAAAACTTTTTCAGAAGCTCTCCTAAGGAATGTCAACATGCCTCTTCTCGAACACAGTGTTGCTTAGAAGAACAAGGTATCCTTCTGGAACAGTATATGATTGCTTACAACTTCTCCAATTTCTTTTGTTAATTATTAATGTTTAAAACTCATTTTATTCTGATTTCAAAAAGTTATTAAAAGAGTAATGTATTACAAATATTCAAACTATTATAAAATGTGTAAAATAGAAAGGGAACATCCTTCTTAATTGCATCCCACAGAAATAACAGCTGTTAACAGTATATGCATTATTTTCCAGGTCTTTTTCAGTCTCTCTTCACTGATATTTTTAATTTGTGTGTATGGGAAATAGAAGTTTATGCTGAGCATGTTATTCTACAATTTCATTTTCATTTAACAAGATATCAACATGTATTGTACATCTTTTAGTGGCATATGAATCTACTACATCCCACTTAAGAACATAGAAATCTGCCCTAAAACTAACAGTCATTCATAAAGTCGTATGGCCACTCTATAAACTGAGTCTCTCAAGATTTCACCAAATTTCTATTAATCTTTCTATTAATGGAAAAGTTATCAAGGAACACAGGGAAAAAAATGAGCATAATGTCTAACAATTGAGGAAGGTAAAAAACAAACCCTAGCTGGAGTCACTCACCCCGGTGAGAGAAATGACAGGGTGAATTTAGAGGACTCCCACAAGGAAAGACTATATACAGTCACACAGCTGCGACATAGAACACGGTTCCATTGTTAACGAGAAGTATATTGTTAATAATGGAGTAGTCGTATTGAAAGCGAGTTTTGGAGAAGACAATTGTTAAAAAAAAAGTCTGTCATCCTAGTCATGCCAGGGTTCTGAGGGTTATGGAAATAGACTCTGTCAGGATTGTAGCTCAGGAAATGGAGTGTAACAGGTCAAGTACTGTATCAATTTGGGGCAGGCCACTAGACAGAAGTGGTCCTAGCATGGGTCAGTGCCCCAGCTGAAATGAAAAAGAATATAAATAGATCCAATTAAGAGCAATCCCCTTTTGGAGGTCACGTTGGCCTTAAAATAAGACAGGCAAGCAGATCTGCCTATCTTGTGGCTAAGGTTTGGGGTGGGGGTCGGAGGAAACACCTCGCTAGCCTTCCAGGGCTGGAATTGGAATGAATAACTAGGAATAAAATAAAGTTCCGTAATCACAAATAGATTATCTAAGGAGACTTGTGTCAGCTACTTGGAGGCTGCAATCCAATTTCTGTTGCAGAAGTGTGACCTTAGGAAGTTAACTGTTATTATAACTCATCTTTGCTAAGTTTCCATAAGCATTAAGAACCACAGAGTTAAAAGAATTTTTTAGACAATTTGGGGAAAAGATCATTTGAGGCAAACATTTCTGTTCCTTTTTTCTAAATTAGCTAGATTAACAGGATGTATTAAATGAATTTACAACACAGTTCCAAATTTCAAGTTTATTGAACACTCTAAGTTCAAAAATCTGTGCTATGTGCATTCACATAACTTTCCCTCATCTAACTGAGTCAACAATTATGTGAGAGGGATATTATGGAGGCTGTTGTTCAGAGTTAAGAAATAACTTACCAAAAATCATTGTTAGTGAAAAGAGCTCTCATTGAATCAAATCCACCATACACTACCATTGTAAAAATGCTAAATGTTCTTCTCTTATTAGAAATGGGTTCTGTGACATGTGATGTCTGGTTATACACAGTGACCCAGACCATTTTTCTTACAGCAAGATCCACCGTTAACAAGCCCGTGGGGCTACTCACAGGAAACCAGGGTTTCAGCCATGGGACTCCCCTTAAGTGTGTTATCCAAAGCAGGTCAACTCAACTGCTTTGGTTTCCTACAAAATAAGTGGACTGATAAAAGGCTGAAGTCTTTTCTAACTCCAAAATGCAAAGTTTAATGGCCATTAGTATTAATCATGTGAGTTTTGATCCAGATTTGGTAAAATGTGTTGTGAGAAACCAATGAGTAAAAAGGCACTAATACTAAACATGTTTCAAACATTTAAACATTTTATCTTCCTATGGAATAGATATTATGATTCCTATTTTACATATTTTTTTAAAAAAACAGAATCTCAGAGAAATGACACAAACCATAATTTATATCTAGGTATTCTGACAATAAGCTCAGTGCCTCTATCACTACCACCCAGCTGTCTCTTGGTCATGGTAGATGAATTTAATTTATTTATATCTGCTCCATTACCTCAAAACTCTCATCTCAGGACCATTGTCGAGGTTGGGGTTCCAGGAAAACAATGTGAAAAAATTGAACAGTAGCAAGGTTTTTTAGAAAGTTGCAATAATGTTTTCCCTCATTGTGCAGAAGCTTTTTATTTTGATGAAGTCCCAATAGTTTATTTTTGTTTTTGTTTCCCTTGCCTCAGGAGACACATCTAAAGGAACATGGTAGGGGTGGAGGGCAGAAACAGAGGTGAACCAAGAACCAGACTTATAGAGATCTGATGGTTATGGGGGGGAGGGGGAAGGGGGAGTGAAACAAGGATTAAGGAGTACACTTGTTATGATGAGCATGGGGTGATGTAAGTATTGAATCACTAAAATCTGCACCTGAAATTAATATTACATTATATGTTAACTAGAATTGAAATAAAAACTTGAAAAAAGGGGGGAAAGGGAAAGTTGAAATAAAACCTAAATATATGACCCTGACTATAAGTTGCTCACAACTTTAATTGGCCCAAGCCCTTTCATAGGAAGGCATGTCTGTTATGACATTTGTATTCCTAAAACCAAAAACCAGAAATATAATCTGGCTAAGAGAAGGGAATGTGGTGACAGCATCTGTGGCCCTAGGATTTGAGAGTTTCTCAAAGCAGCTTTTATATTTCATCCTTTATTCTATCTCCAGTGTCTGTTCTTAACACAAGTTGCATATGGGACTGCAAGAAGAGAACACACATACACGCATTCTTTATTACATCTTCCTTTGAAAACACATCTCAGGGACGCCTGGGTGGCTCAGTTGGTTAAGTGGCTGCCTTCGGCTCAGGTCGTGATCCCAGTGTCCTGGAATCGAGTCCCACATCGGGCTCCTTGCTCGGCAGGGAGCCTGCTTCTCCCTCTGCCTCTGCCTGCCTCTCTGTCTGCCTGTGCTTGCTCTCTCTCTCTCTCTCTCTAACTAATAAATAGGTGAAATCTTAAAAAAAAAAAAAAGAAAAAAGAAAACACATCTCAATTTCCACATTTTAGTTCTTCTTGCTACTATGTAGAAACTTAAATGTTTTTCCAGTTTTAGAGAGATAAACAACATATAACATTGTATTAGTTCAAGTTGTCCAACACAGTGACTTGATACATGTTTATATTGTGACATGATTACACTAAGTTCAGTTAACATCAATTTCCCCACCTAGGTAACAGTCTTTTTTCTTGTGAGGGAAGTTTTAAGGTCTAGTCTCTTAGTAATTTTTAAATATACAGTAGAATATCCAGAGTCCTCATGCTTTCCGTTACATCCCCAGAACTTATCTTATAACTGGAAGTTTGTTCCCTTTGACCAGCCTCATTCATTTTGCACACACCCCCCCCCCC